>NTHP01000025.1:1830323-1847603 GCA_003416845.1 Oplegnathus fasciatus
TGACCTTTTCCATCTATTTCTAGGAACTGCGGTAGTAATGAATGCGTCCATGCAAGCCTCTGACAGTGTTTGTGTTGGCAGCCAGTTCCTCAGCTGCATCTGTTTCCGCTCTGTTTTTCAGTCATCATTGACGTGCTTTAGTGTTTAAAACAATTAGTTTACTCTGAGGAGGAATTACAAGAAGAGGGAACAGATTTATCAAATAATCTGTTTTCTTAAAGCTATTTTCCTGTGAGAATTTGAGGGATTTCCCCGCAAAGTCTTGTTTGTCTGTGTCTGTTTGATAGTTACAAAGATAATTCCAGAACTACTTAAAAGAATTAGGCTAATTGAAAATTTGTGAAAGGTTAAGCCCTGACCCACCAAACTTTTTGCAAATCACATTTTTCCCACTCCTTTTATGTATTTCACAAAGTTTTCACCAGCTTTGGCATATTCGGATGAGCCTCCACATTCGGTGGTAAGCCAGTGAGGGATCATACCCTTGTCACTCCACAATAGTGACTCTGATTGGGCTGTGTGCATAGATGCTGTGGTATCTTGGGGGGGGGGGCTCCGATGTATTACTACACCCTCCTGGTGAAAAAGGTGCAGCTGGAGACACCATGTATCATTGAGGTAGTGTTAAGTAAGTAGTGTCAAGGACTGCAACCATTGGGTATTCCAAAGTGGGTGAAAATTTGGGGAGCAAATCACAAGAGAGTTATTCAGTAGCTTTTTGCTTTGCATTTTAACAAGACTAACAGTCTACAGCCATGCTAGCAGATTTGTGAGGTTGTACTTTGTGTTGCTTTGAGGTAAATGCTAACATTAGCATGCTAACATGCTCATATAATGGCAATGCTAACAGGCTGACCTTTAGCAGGTAAAATGTTTACCATGTTTACCATCTTAGTTTAGCATGTTAGCGCTAACACTTGCAAATTAGTACTAAACACGAGGTGCAGTTGAGGCTGATGGGAATGTCCCTATTTTTGCAAGAATTTAGTCGTGAACCAGAGCATCTGACAAATTAGAATTGTGGCCTAAAAACTTAAAGATGTGGAGTTTTACACCTCTAGTAGCGCTATGGAGCTGTTTTCAATGAGTTTGTCCCTGTTTTTTTTTATCTCGTGCATGTGCACAAGGACATACATGTATGCACACATGTGGGCGATGGGATACACAGTCCTACCAATGGGTGTCATACTATTCCACTGATCAACAGGTGGCGGTAACACGCCAAGATATGCTGCAGTGCACCGGCAAAGGCAGAGAAGAAGAACATCAACACGGATGTAAACAATGGAGGATTTAAAATACTTTGCAAATGTTTTATGAGACAGGAAATGCACTCAGTATGTTTGTTAGAGCACAAGGATACACACAATGGGCCTCCCACATGAATGTTTTCTTATTTTTCTCTTATATTTCTTCTTACTCAAAGCAATAAGAGGAAAATAAGAAAATCCTATTTGGGATTCATGAAATGTGCGCCGACGGCCAAGTCTGTTCTTACCCACCTGGGTATGTTGATGAATTGCGTTTGATCTTAAATTGGAAGCGCGTGCCAGGTAATTTGCAATTAGCAGAGGGAAACGCCATATACAGGGCGGGAAACCACAAAACAACAAGCCACTGACATTTGACAGGTAACGTTACAGCCATCGGCCTTTCAGTATGATAGTGCACTCCACCATTGAGCGAGTGCAAGTCAGTTTCTGGTTATAGCTGATAGCGGTGAGTACTTGCAGTCTGCATTATTATGCGTTTTCTGAATACGTTATAGTTTTTCACTGCAGTCTTAAAGACTCAGTTAGCTGCTGTATGAGGTGCTTCTTATGTACACACTTTATAAATCGGCATCTAATGAAGAAAAACAAAGTGACAATTGAAAGTCAGGTGTTTCCTCTTTTATAACAGTGAAAAGACTCTGGGAAGAGTCCTTGCCAGTTCTCCATTCAAAGAATCATGGGTTCCATTGTTGTATTTAAGAATAACTTAGACACAAATGCTTGTAAATAGTCGATATTTACATGTAAAATAAATACATCTTCAGGTATTGTATGCATATATATTTTTATATGGTCGACTCCAAAACGTACATGCAAGGCTACATCAAATAATGCATACTCAGCACTGTTAAAGCCCTTATTGATTTTTCTGTGACAAAATTGTTGACTTGACATTTACAGGATATGACACCAGACTGGCAAATCTGTGTCATTGATAAACCCTTGTCAATGCTGTCAAATCTCTCAGGCTCTTTCGATTTGTTGGTTGTCCCAATGCCCTTTTAAGTAATAGATTCAAAAATGAAATGAACAAGTTGAAATACAGTTTGTCACTCCTGATCACCTGATCAACAGTATGTTCAGTTTTTCAGTTTGGATTAGTGTGGAATAGTTTTCTCTTTTCAGGGAACAATAAGGACTTATAAAATGCTGAATATCTAGATAACAGTATTCTTGTGTTGATTAAGACATACAGTATATGCTTTAGTTTAATATAGAAAAGCATTAAAGAGTAAATATAATCACACTTTATGATTGCTAGATTCAACTAAATGTATATATTTAGGACATTGCACACCGACACCAAATCCACCATCACGTCTGTGTCTCAGCTTAGTGTAAGTTAGGTGAATACCAGTGTTTTGTTACAGTATGTAGTAATGAATAATAACTTGCTGAAAGTGTTAAGTGTTAACCTGGAAAATAACACGTGCATAGGAAAAGTGAAAAGTACATATAAACAACTGTCACTATTTTGTATGTACTTGTCTGATGGCTATGCCACTATTTCCTTACATCTCCTTTATAAGTTTAAACTTTGATTTTACTTTAAATATGATGTGCTCAATGGCTTGTAATTGAAAAGACCATAATAAAATGATTCTCAATAACTAGTCTTGGCATTGTCTCGTGCTGCAACCCTGCAAGTTCTGTCTCCCATGTCTTTTACTGGTGTATTAGCACTAAAACCAGGTCTGGACCTTTTTAGTGACTTGCACACATACAACTTTGGTATTATCACACGGGAAAAAGATCTTTCTTTGTTAAAACCGCTGCTCTGTTCACTTCTTTTTCTGAGATTCCCTCCTACTTGATTTTCCCATCTTAGCAACTTGCAGTTTAGTGGTAGCCAAGGAGCTCAACCACTGAGCCAACCAGCCAGCACTGTTCTCAAGGATGGCTCTCACAGGATGTATCGCAACCAAAAGGGGGGTTTGGTGAAAATCCAAACTTACTGTCTATGTGAGTGTGAGAGAGTGGAAGACACAAAAAGAGAGTTATGTGATAATAATTAGTCACGCATTGATAATCATGAGTCCATTGATGTTAAACAGCCAACTGTGTGTCATTCTATTTAGAGTTTCCCAATGGTTTTCTCCCATAGACAGAAAATGTTATTGGTCATATCCTTTCCAGGCACTCAAAACGGCACTAATACTGTATCTTGAGTCTTCTTGGGAAAACCACGAAGTAGTCAGAATGAATCTGCGGCAAGGGAATGAGGGCCAAAACTGGGTTATGTATTTAACAATTTTTTAAAAGAATTTAACATTTCTGCACATTTAAGGTGAATCTTTTTGGGTCTGTTTTGTTTTGTGACTAAATTTCTGACTAAATGCTTTTCATTTACTTCTATTTTAATTTGTTTAATTTTGATTTAGTTTACAATGTGAACTCTACTAACAGTTTACATCTACATCAGTTTTATATTAAGGCATGGCCGTTTATAGGCATAGGTGAGCTAGGTGGTTGCCAAGGGTGCTGATGACATGACACAGACCAAAACTTGAGTATAGTGGAATAAAGATAATTATTCATATATTTGTCAGAAAATAATTATAATGAAGAGATCAATCCTCTCAGGGGTGCCAGTGGATTTCGGGCCTTGGGCACCAAATAGCCAGAAACGGCCCTGCTTGAAGGCTAATTTATACTTGTGCGTCAAAGTGTTGTGCTGCGTAAGACTGTCTCCGTACTGTTTTGTCTCCATACTGTAGGTCCAGCTGTACCTGTGATGCCACTTTTCAAACTACAGTACACACAGGAACTCTCCAGGTTGTGCGAACACTGCACAGTTGTGACTGGTCTACTTGGGATGCTTTATGGATTTTTCAGACCAGATATTATTTGTTGACAGTGACGACAATATGGAGCAGGCCAAAGAAAGACTAGTATTCTTCTCCCTCTCACCTAGTGAAACCTTTACCGGTGCAAACCTTCTCTTTGCTGTCATTGTTATCGCTCTTTGACAGAAAGTCATGTCAATGGCAATGTGGTCAAGCTCACACAAAGCTATATATCTGTCTAGACATGGTTTGGCAAAGCTGCAACAACACCTTGACACACAAGTGTAAGTCAAATAATGTTTTCAAGGGATTATTTCATGAGCATACTTTGCATACTTATCCAAAAGTTGAAGAACTGGACCGAGTTGTATGTTCTTCATAGAAACACATTGGCATCTGTTTTGATGTGGATCTTGACTCTGTGTGCACATTTTAGTGCGTGTGTGTGTTTCTGTACTTCTACCTTTGTGTAAGAACCAATCAGGTTTTTGAGGCCATTTTTTGACATTCTGGGAGACACTCACTTCTCTAGGATATGTAATGATTGTTGTCAATGGAAGGTCCTCACTAGTATAGAAGTTCAAGAACGTGTGTGTGTGTGGGTGTGTGTTGGATGGGGAGGTCGGGCTATTTCAAAAGGCAGTCTTTCCCTTTAGTTACATTCAAAGTATAATTTGGAAATAGAAGTTTCTCGCCCTGTATGTTTTGGATACAAAATAAAAGTCTTCGGTTCTCAAACTGTCATACACAATGGTAGTTTATTAGAAATATTTAATCCAAAAAATTAAAGTAGTTTCCTATAATTTTTCTGTTAACTAACTGCTGTTTGAAACCTCCCTGCCCCCCCCCCTCCCCACCCCAGCTCCTCAGACTCCTGCTCAGGCTTAGTTGACCAGGAGCTCCTGGTACTGCTCAGACCGGAGGAAACGACCAAAGGAGTCCTTCTCCATCAGGGCGTAGATCCTCTTCTGGGCCAGGTCAAAGGTTGCAGGGGAGAGATCCACGAGGTTCCTCAGGGTCACATCCTTGGTGAAGTGGTCAATGTTCACCTGTGGTGGGAGGACGAGAGGACATGATGTCAGAAACAAGTAAAGTGAGGATGAAGAAGATGAAGAAAAATGGCAAGTATCGATGGTATATGTGAATACTGATGATACAGTATAGGTATATGCAGAAATGTGATGGTGTGAAGAGGAAGATGACAATTTCACATCATGCCAATTCCATTTTAGGCAAGATACTATTGTACTATGTATTTATTCACTGCTTATTTTAACTAGTCACTTGTTATGTTTATTCCAAATGAAATATAAACATGAACTACATCAAGTCCTGTGTGTCAGAAGATGATTCCAAGGAAAAGTCCTACCAGAGACCTGATGTTTATAACAACTGTTTTAAGACAGTCAGAGACTGACTGTTATTGACTGTAAATTCTGAGCTGTAATAAATTAAGGTCCATTAAGGGGAAAAATAATGACTAAAATGGAAAAATAGTCAACTGGAAGTTAGACTTGCATCCCATTAGCAGTAAAATGTACTAGTATTGTTAAATGAAACTGTAATATGAACTTTGTAAAAGTATTTTGGGCATTTTCTGACTTTATTATCAAGTGGACAGTAGAGAGATGACAGAAATGAAGGGAGAGATGGGGAATGAAATTCAACACAGGTTAAGTCCAGCTCGGGGACTCGAACCGTACTTTATTGTTGTAGCTTGGTTATGACTACTTCATTATAGTGTTGTGGAGTTGAAACTTGCAATGCATCACATTGTTGCTGCCAGGCTGAAACCTTGTAATTCTGATTTTGGGGATTTTTACACTTTCTGATGAGTTCATGGTTTGCATCATTGACCAGGAAAGAAGAAAACAAACAACAAAAAACACCCTTCAATTTGTTTTCTGTCTAAAACTCTAATTAATTTAATAATTTAATAAATGCATCAAGCTAAAAAGGGCAGTTTGTCAAAAACCCCAAACAGCTGACATTTTGGAGATCCAAGATTTCTTTTAACAGCTATATTTCATATGCCTGCTATGATTTATGTTAAATGTTAAATCTTAATCAGTGTTGCCCGATCTGAATGACACGGAGTAGCCAATCAGAGCCCCAAACCCTCCTCAAAGTAAAAGGAACATTTCCTTCTGAAATGTAGTGAAGTAGAAGTCTAACCCTAGATGGAATTACCTCAGAAAACGTGCTATGCATGTGTGTGTTCATTACCTATGTGTGTGTGTGTGTGTGTGTGTGTGTGTGTGTGCGTTTCCGTGCTGGTGCTGTTCACTGGTGTGCAGAGTCTCAGAACATTCTCTGTCTGTAACCTCATCTGTTTACACTCAAGCAGGCCTGTATTTCTCCTCTACACATTCGTTCACTGATTAGATAAATACTCTTACTCCTTCAAACGTATGCAAATTGTTATGCAGCCACCTTTGTCTCCAGTTAATTTTTCATTCTCTTATATTTTAAATACACCGTTAGCTGTCCAGGAGTGAAATGTTGCATAAAACTCTGACTATATTACCCATCGTACCCTGCTGACAAAATACCTGCACGCATTGCTAACATACTGAGGACATCTTCCGAGAAATGTGGATTTAGCTCGTAGAGCACATTTAGAAACAGATTTGACCTTAAACTAAAAATGTGATGAAAAGCCATGTCTCTGCATACATTAAACTGCTTTGTCACTGTGGTTAATTGCAGTGCAGAATTGGCACAGAATTTCTGTTTTAAAAATGAGTGGTCTGAATATGTATACATATTTTAAGTACGAGATTGTTGCCAACTAATGTGTGAAAGTAAAGTGAGAGCTCGTAAGTGAAACGTTGGTACCCATCGTGTAAAGCACGATGTGATTAACTTGATGAAGTCTTTCTATTCCATGTGGAGTGGCGCTCATAAAAAGGGGGAAGTCAAAGGAGTCCCTGACCTCTCTGGGTCCCTCAGACTGGATGAAGTCTTCATAGATCTTCTTGGCCTTGGCGGCCATCTTCACAGGGTTCTTGGTTTTCTTGAAGTCCTCGCAGGCCACCCAGAACTCAATATTCTCATCACTGAACTCAGACTGCAGGAAGCTACGGAAAGCAGTCAGACCATCTGATGGAGAGAGGAGGGGGGGTGTTAGAGAGAGGATATATAATAGAATATAGGACAATAAGTGATTATTTAAGCCCCCTTTCATGCACACATTTTAACTAAATATGCTGTTGTGTTCTGAATAAGCCTTTGTCATTGTGACTTTAATGGAAAAGTGTCTCAGCCTAAAGAAAACAGAACTCAACATTTCTGTGGCACTTCAACCATGGCTCAGTTGAATGATGTCGCAAAAACCACCGCAGCACAAGGTTAAATATGAAAAGACACGCACGATATTACATGTGCATCTTGTTCTGCCCTGTTAATGGCACGGTAATACATTTGTCATTCTATTACTAAAATATAGATCCTAAATCCCAAAATACTGTAGATGAGTCAATTAAGTTGTGTTCTCATTCACTTTTTCCCCCCGTGGCGAGGGATAAAAAGGAAAATGACCCTCAGAAAACCACAGTAGTCATCTGACCATCTGTCTCCCTCCAATATCCATCAGCGATGCAGCTTGTGAGCGAACTGGGAACACTCATCTTCCTTGATGTCATTATTTTAAGTCACACCTGTTTTCCAGCAGTGACACTACTGCCCCTGCATACTAGACACCAAATATCACATAAGCATTGTGGCTCCTTCCATAAATAATAAAACCAATAAGGACCAGAAACATAACAGACACATAGAGCCCAAAAGCCATTATTTTAACAGATATATGAAACCAGCAAAGTTACAGATTTCACGTCTAAACGCTTTTATTACTTGATTTGCAGAGGTGAAGCAGTGGAAAATGAAAGGAAAGCACAATAAACATTATACAGTGGTGCATATATTACAGAGATTTGGTGTTTTTATTGAGGAAAGATGAGTTGAGATGAAAGAATATGTACAGAATGTCTATTTAATTGCTATTTTTTTTGTACTTTGTAGTTTTCCAAAAACTTTCTGGATGGACCCAAAACAGAGATCAGGAAAAAGTGGCTGTTTTATGCAACATAAATGGAGTGAAAACATCCAGAAACTTCTCTAACTTCACAAGTAATTATAGAAAGACAAGTACATTTAGTCAAAATAATTAAACTAAATTTCAATTTACAGAAACAGACAACTACCTTTTGGAAATGTCAAAAAAAAAAGTGTAAAAAAAGATAAGGCTCCAGAATAAGGTTTGATAAAACAACAACTCTTTTCAGTAAAGACCATTGTAATTTAACATAATGCCTGCAAAAAGGCCCCATTGTCTGAACGAGCATGTGCTGCAAATGATAAGCATTCTGCCATGGCCTCAGGCTTTTATCTGCAATCTGAACGGCTAGTTTGGTTCAAAATAGCACTGAGTCGCAATCAAGCTGCAGCCCTTTTTTTCTTAAAGACCTTCAGTATAAGGACACGCAAAAAGAGAAGCACACACGCACAGACGCTGATGACAAGCCGTCTGTGTATCAGAGCTGCAACAACCCGCAGAAAATGGAGCCTCATGTTTACTGTTTTTCATGCATTTATTATTTCAAAATATTTTACTTCCAAGTCAGGAGAATTCTGCTAGATTTTCTTGTATAATTAACTCAGTCTCAGTACGTTTTAATTAACTTCACTGATCCTCATAGATTATACAAGCTGCGTAATCTTTCAAATAAGCAAACACTGAGTAATTCCTGTAATTAAAAGCTGCAAAGACATCAACTTGAAAATGAGATATATTTTTCTACAGGTGCAATCTTTTTATCTGAGGGTAACCATACATTATTTCCGGTTGCATAATATACATCGCATTATGCAATTTTTAACTGGGGGTGTGGGTTGGATTTGGTGGGTCTACATCTGCGAGGTGATAACTCACTGAGACTCTCATGGGAATTAACAAGGGAGAAGCCATAAAGAATAATGTTAATGTAAAATCTCATGTCGGTAAATAATCACGTCGCCGCAGTTTGCAGCAACTGTACAATAAATCAACGCTGGTGGAATCATTTAGACTTCTCCCTGGAGATGTTACCATAACACACATAACCTCCGTGGACCGACACACGCACACACAGATGCATACACGCATTCATGCAGGCATGCAAACACAGGAGATGCATAAATCTCTCCGCCCTAGACAGTGCCAAAGGAGCCACTTAGAGAGGTCTTTTACCACCTACTGAGCTCTGCAGAGAAAATGTTTCTGCGTTCATGTGCATCAGCTGGTCAGTCAGTAACATCTGTACGTGGACCTGTTTTGAAGCACACGGGCAACTTAAGTGACTTATTAGCAGGAGAGTTTACACATACCGCTAAATGCCATTACCCATTAGAGTTAATCATCAGTCTTGCTGGCTCTCAGGCTTTCTGTGCACTTTGTGCAGTAAACAGTGGAGCCAGAGGTTAGTCTCTGGTTTGTGTGGCGGTTGTAAATGTGTTTTTTACCTGAGCAATGCTGACATCTTTCTCAGTCCACACCTTTATTTTAAACTATCTTAATGTAACCTTATCTCCTGCAAATTCTGATTATGTAACAGTTTTACATGAGCAAAATACTTTTTGGGAGAAAGGTGATTACTTCATCATGTATCAGAATAATCCTGTTGTAGATGTGAACATTCACACTGCAGCTATCTGCATCTGTCTTATCCAAATTGGGTATTGATTGATTGTCTGAGAAATGCAACTAAAGTTGAGATAACCTGATAAGGTTGCGTATTAAGTTCTGAACTAGGTTTGTTTAAAATCTGTCATTGATAAAGAAACCCTGTTGATACACATACTGTGTGAAGTATATGTAGTTGTAAATTATGGTTTAATTTGTAATTCGTGGATTTCATTGAAGATATTGAGGTTTAAAAGTCTGATTATGTAAGTCATGTTAATCAGTATAGTTTATTTTTAGACTTTTTCATTTGAAAATGCTTGTGGTGTCTTAAGCCCATGCAGGATGGGAATACATCGGACCAATCATGGGTAATACATCTTCATCATTCAATTAAACAAAGACAAGGTCACACTGATGTCTAACACAATATAAATACAAAAAATAACAAGCACACAAGCTGTAGTTGTTATGGAAACCAAGCCCTGCTACAGTAGGTGTACTGTACCTGTTTAAACATCTACTAGACAGACACCAGACCTCAGGGAAGGCGTGTTTTCTCCTTTTAGAAAGGAAAGTTAAAGTTAAAGCGAAGTGCCAGCTGTTACATAATGAGGACCATGGCTGTGGATAGTGTGACATAATGATGCTCTCAGTGTTGTGGTTGTGAGGAAGAGAGAGCAGAGACACTGCAGAGTTTAAGTAACAGGCTACTTTGACATGTGAAATGTGTCCCATCTCTGGATTTTAACAGCATCCTTCAGCGACATGTCTAGCTGGATGTGTAAAACGGTGGTGTGCATAAATGGCATCATTATTAGAAGGAGAAAAGGATAACAACTCCTGCAAGCTACACGTGAACAAGCAACATTACATCTGTTATTTCTTTGAATAGAAGAAGAAACCATTTAAAGCCATGTTGTTTTTTGACTGAGGAGTAGGTTTAAAAGGCTTTTAGAATCATGTGACAAGGTTTGCTGCAGAATATATACTATTAAAAAGCTCCTTTATATAAACATGTTATACAGTACAGAAACAAGGTGTTAGATTTTCATCAGTCACATCACACGGTCGACAAAATACATTCAATCTGAAGCTCTACAGTGGCAGTTCATTTAGTCTTGAGATAATGAGATGCAATTATTAATCAGGATGTGGGAACAAAAATGTGTTCATGCAGTCACATTATGGGGACTCAAATCCCACACTGGGACAAAAAGCTGTGGATATACCATTAAATGTTAGGGTTATGGCTAGACAGGTTGGTTATCATTTAAGTTAGGGAAAGCTTTCAGGGAATTAATTAAGTTAATGCAATTCAAGCTACAGTAAGTGACACAAAGTGCGTGTGAGAGAAAAAGAGGGAGTAAAAGAGGGAGTAAGAGTGGGTAGACCTACAGCTGTTGTTCAGGACTCGGTCCAGACTCTCACGCCACTGAGCAGCCTCCTCAGGAGTAGGCCTGCACACAAAATACCTCAGTTCAGTCAGGAAGCTTCAGCAAAACTGATTAAAAGCATCTCAACAGCTAACAAATACAAGCAAAAATTCTGAATTTTACTCCATCATTTTTTACAGTGCGTTTAATGGTCACGCTGTGGGAAAAAGTTTTTGCATTTAAGCTAGCCAGTTTAATCTGTGGTTAGTCCTGGACGCAATGTGAAGCTAGCAGTTAGAACTGCAGAAAGTTTGCAGTTATTTTGAAGTTATATTTTAAAAATGATGCTGATTTAAGAATTTGTGAGGAAAAATGTGACAACAAGAAGCTTCTGAGAAACACTTTGTCGGTCATTGACTCTATCCCAAAATGCAAAACAACATTTTTGATTTCAACCATAAATGAGCCTTTATCATTATATAATATACACATTTTCAGTGTTAGCAAACATCAGGTACTCTGCATAAACTCTACAAAGTGAATATTTATAGCTTGTTGTTTGAAGCTTTACAGCAACAGTGATGTACAGTTTTCAAATACACATTTGACGTATGATAGCCAGACTGCTTCCTTTGATCTCAGTTTCCGCTGCGAGATGCAAGTCTGGAAAACATCCACCGAGAATAGCTTGCATCTGGTATATTTGTCGGACCAATCATGGGTAACATTTAGACATTGGACTGAAACTGGACTTGTAATTCTGAAAGTGCAAGTCCTTTCTCTCGCCTTTAGGAGAAAGTTTCCAAAGCAGCTGCAATGTTTTTTCCAAGTTTGAAAATTAGCTGGAAGGACCCAATGACAGGCCAGTGAGTGGTGCGCTCACCCAATCAGGTGTCTTAGTAAAACAGCAGAACTGTCATCTACAATTTATTGTACAGACTTTTTAATATGATCACAAGCAAATGCTTAATGAGCACTTGGCTTACTTTGCAAAGGCTAGCTCATATTCCAGCTTAACAGTGTGGGGATACAGTGTGGAACATATCTGCAGAAAATGTAAATTAAGTCACATCAAACATATACAAAACTCTCTACATGGATAACAGCAAATGCTTTCACAATCTCATCATTCTAAAACAAAACCAAGACTGAAGGGCTAATGCAAATGATCAATATGAAACACATTGCCAGAATACTGCAAAACAAAATCAAGCCTCAGCTGAAGCATCACGACTTCTCTTAAAAGTGCGCTGGGGATTGTCTATAGGTAAAATATTCTATTATCAAAATAATCCGTTTTTCCAACTGAACCAACTCAAGGACTTTCTAGTTTCCATCAAATTTTCACGACATAATTTCCATTATGTTATAATGTCATTATGACGAAATTGCACACTTTCCCTTACAAAATCACTCTGTAAGTGTGTGGTATAACAAGAAACAAAAGTAAAGTAGTTTCATCTCATACATAATTCATCCTTAACCCAGCCTTTTCAAGCCAGTGTCTAATAAAATGGAAGTATCTAAAGCTTTGCACCATCTAACACTGACATCTGCGCCCAGTCAGCGTCTGGAGAGGTTTAATGTCCTTTGATCTTGTACCTGCTCGGAGCTCTGCTCTGCCACTTTACCATCAATTATCTGGTTAACACTGTGGCAAACATTCTCCACCTCCACAGACATTCATCTCTCTGACACCGAGGCAGAGGAAGAGACTCACTTCTGAAGCTTCTCCGGCTTCTTCTCGGTCTTCTCGGGGTAGGGGATGATGAGGTCAATGGCATTTTCTGGCTTCTGGAGCAGAACTCCCAATTTTGACTTGATCTCCTTGGCCCTGGGAGACAGGAAGCAGAGGGGAAGATGGCTTGTGTGACAAAGTCTTTGTTTTAACTTCTTAGACACAAAAGTAATAATAGTCTCGTCAGGATGTTTATCTGAGATCATCCTCTCTAAAACACTAAGATTAAATATATAAGCATGTCAGCTGATTAATCAAATTTAGCTCTTTTGTAAAGAGTTCAGACCTTTGTAGTTTTTGTAGTGAATTAAGAGGCAACAGAAGTGAAAAAATATTTTTACGATGAATTACAGCATCTTTACTGATATAGATCTTTTTTTTTACATAATTTATTTCGTTATAAAGTTACATCATCTGTTTACACCCACTGTTTTGTGTGTGAGTCGTGAGCAAAACCTGAACAGCATCACATTTTAAAACCAATGTTAACCAAATGGTGAAAATGTTCTATTTATTGTAGTTATGTTTTGACCACTGTAAACTCCGTTAAAACAGTTTTTCCTTCAACTCTTCAACTTCTCTGAACTGCCTCAGATTTGAGTGCGTGAGCGACACAATAAATCTGCCAGAGGTATTGTGAAAAATAAAAGCAAAAACCTTTCACGTTAGCATAAAAACTGGTATAACACAGATGAAATTGTTCTTCTTCAGGTCACAAAGTCTGCTCAAAAAGGATTTCCAGGAGAGAGAAATTCATTTCAGAAATTAGTAAGTTCACAAAGAAGAACTTTAAGCCTTTAAGCTCTTTCAGATGGAAACTCCTGACTTGAGAATGACAGCAACAATTTATATTTTTTAATGTATTTAGACACAGTATGATCAGAACCACCCTCAGGAGGTTTGAAATATATTCAAACTTTATCGGATCCAAACCACCATCAGAGGAACACACTGTAAAGACATGACAGGAAAGGTAATGTGATGATGCAGGTCTCACCTTTCAAGGCAGGTTTGGGGTAAGGCAGCTAATCCTTTACACATTTTCCAGCGCTTTCAGTTGCAGTATTTCAGAGTGAATTGAGTCTCCCTGTTAGAGCACTGTGAGTCTCAGAGTCCCTTTTGCTTTCTGACTCTGGCTTTCAGCACATGAGGAGTTTTATACAGACGCCCTTTGGGCTTTGGGCCAGCAGCTAAGCCAATCAGACTGGAATGTGTACAGCACGGGCAGCTGAGGAGCCTCGCTGAGGAAGGGCGGGTTTTCAGATGTGACTGGCTGTTTGCTTTGAGGTTTCAATTAACCAACACATCCAGCACCGGTGTGCAGGATGCAGATTATGACCATTTTCACTTTTAGATCTAAATATTTGATGTTAGGTGGTATTTATCACACATTTTCAGTGAGCTTTTTTTATATTTTCATTAATACATTTCAAATTCTAAATATCTAAACATGTCTTAATGTTTTTTTGTATTTGCCAGTTCATTCATTTAATGCATATTTGCTATATTCTTCTTTACATGATACTTTTTCATGGTTTACTGCTTTCTGCTACAATGGCTCAGTTTCTACAGAAGTTACATTGAAGTTGCATCCAACACACTGTCAACACACATGCTGCATCTACAGAGACATACACTCCATAATCATACGTTAGTATATGGAAGCTGCTGCCCACTCTCCTCCTGGCGAAGTAGTCTCCTTGCAGCGGGGAGTGAAGCGGAAGGAACATGTAACCAAACGTTAGGTGAAACACTACCGCCTTTGTCCACAGGGGGCGCCAAAATCAACACAAAATGAAAAGTTCCATTGAGCTGCTTTAAAGTTTGTGAAAGATCATCTTTATGGTCAGAAGAAATCAGTGTTGACTGTTGTTCAGAGATATGACACAAATGATTGTTTCTGGTCACTAAGTTAAACTGGGCAGACAGTGTACAGTTTTATTAATCTTGTTTACTACAGCGGCCACAATATGTAAAATACTACTTGAGTAATATTAAAACAAGCCCTTTACAGTTTATAACGGATCTTTTGACAGCAGGAATGTGGGAACCTACCAAACCTTTAATTTTTTAATTTTATGCCTTTATTAGAGATTTTGACAGTGGTGAGATGACGGGAAATGGGAGCCAACAAAGGAACTTGAGCTAGGAATGGTGCGGCTCAAGGTCGGCTAGGGTTAACCCTAAGTCACTGGGTGCCCCCAGTAAACCAAAATTTCAAGTCAGAAATTGACACAATTGTACCAACAGCCAGATTGTTGATTGTTTGGGCAATTAATCCGTGTCACAACCTCCCTCAAACTGAACCTTGAACCACACAGCTTGGTCTCACCAAAAGGCATATGAAAAAAGTATGAGTAAAGAGCAACAAAGTCAGCAAGGAGGAGGTTGGGGTGGATGGATTGGTCAGACAAATACAGGACTTTCACCCAGGAGACTGCTTTGTGTCCCGTGTGAAACCAAACCGTCACATATAACGTAATTTAACTTGCATACGTAACTTAAAAATATAATCTCGAAGATTTTCCTTTAAATAAACGTCTGTAAAGTCACTGTCTATCACCAAATGAGGTAACACAATGGTGATTGAGCCTATGGCCCACTGACCCAGCATTACGACCCGGGTGTCGGCAGCGACTTTCTTGGAAAAAAAACTGACGAAGGACTCCTGTCTTTTGTAACCATGATGACGAAGGTCACCTGATGACGGTCACCTGTCCTTTCGTGCACGTCCAAAACTCATAAAATGCGACGGTGTTAAATGACACGCGAAAGGCTTAAAACGCGTAGACATGACACGTGAGATCATGAGATCACGTTAAACCACAGATGATCTGATTGTAAAATTAGTCAAGGATGATGAATTCGGGGTTAAATGAGGCTTAATCCACACGGTGTCTGTCAATCATTGCACGCTTGTAAGTCCAACCATTCAATCTGACCTTCTACCTCAGAGGTTTTGCAGTGACTAATGTCATGCTACATCCACCTTCAAGAGAGCACAATTATTATTTGAAAACATAAACATGGGTTGTGGTGAGCGTTTGTCCTCAGCACAACAACAACAGCAGTGGTCGTATGTTCAGTCTCTCTTGTGTCATTTAGAGAAAATAAAATGTTGTTTGGATGAGAACACTCTTCAATTTTCAATGGCCCAGTGTCAGAATTATAGTTGGTATTCCTTTTAGTGGCTTCCTGTTACTAGCTTCTCTAGCTTTCTCTATTTTCTTTAAGACTGGGGTGTTTTTATTCTTGACATTTTTATTGTATGTTTGGAAAAACTGGATGAACGCAGTCTGGCATGTATTCTTTATTACTGTCAAGTAAATCCATCTATCTGTCTAGAAGATGGCTTCTCAGGGAGACAGCTGTTATTATTAAACCTTCTATTGAGTTTCTGTCCAAGGTCCAAAGACTCACTTTCTGATGATGACAAAAACATCACATGCTTTCCACTGACAAAGTAAGAAGTTTACCTGTGTCTTTTAATTCAGAAAATGTTCTTTTTCATTAAATTCTTTATTAATTTATTATTCTAAGACCTTAACATCAATGAAACTCAGCCTCCGAACACAGAAGTGGATTTAATTCAGTAAGAAATTCAGTGAATCATGTTATTTTCATTCATTTCGACCAGTCACAAGGAAAAGGAGAGAGAGGACACGTGGTGTGAATGATGTTGCTGAAAAACTTGAAGTGTTAGAAAGTGACAGAAAAACAAGAACAGATTTGTTATTCTGAGCTGGATGCTCTCATTTCTTTAATACATTCACTGATGTATTCATAATGTATATTGGATGTCATCATTAAACTGCTTTATTTAGTGTGGAGACGGGTTTTTTNNTTTTTTTACTAATGCCAAAGCACATGGGGTTAATGTTATGTTGACTCATGTTATGTGACAGTTAATCAGGTAAAACAAGCAAAGATATAAGACAGTTTTTTACTTTTCATGAGGACTACTCAGTTTTTATGTTCAGCCCATTGCTTGGCAGTGTAATACTGGCTGGATAAGTGTCACAATACAACCAGGTCATAACAAAGATAAAAGTGAGAAATAGTCATTTTCTCCCACTTTCTATGGTGATCAAAGAAGAACTTTTGTAGATGGAGGCGGAACGGGCTTATGCGTAGGAATACGGAAGTTCTACGGTTGACAAAATGTAGTGCCAAAAGAAAGGGCTGTCTGACGGCAAGGTCCAGCAGTGAAAATGTTCAAAATATGGCGTACACTTAAACTGATATAAGTTTTTTTAGGTGTCTAAAATATGTTTTACTGCTGTCCCTGTCCACAGCAGTACATTGCTTAGCTTCCGTGCCGTGTACTCCGGCTGGCTCTCTAAACTGGGAGTGCGCCGACCGCCATCTACTGTAGGTAAGACTATTGATAAATACCTCAGACAACCCAACCTCAAAAAATCTGAAATATCCCTTTAAAGGCTAA
>NTHP01000025.1:1852581-1900554 GCA_003416845.1 Oplegnathus fasciatus
GGGGGGGGGAGGTCATCGCTGACAGATTGAATTAGGGCCATGACACATTCAGGAGATTTTAAGGAGAATTTTTTAACATTATCAGCCTTGGACTTTTCGCTTTATTGGTGCCAGATTGAATCCAAATTGGGATCGCTTTCTAGCTAAGGCGGCCGTGCTGAACCTCAGGCATGAGGCAGGGTGATTAAGGAGGTGTCCAGTTTCTCAGTGCTCTGTCCACAGGCCTGCGAGAGGAAATTAAATTGCTTTTCCCACAGCACTATTAATTGTTTTCATTCAGTTGTTTATTTGCAAAGGCTTTTCCGGTGAACCTGGCGCTTACAGGAGGGCAGAGAAGAGCTACAAAGATTGTTTTCTCTTGAATTATAACGGATTTGTCTGTTACGGAATTGTGGCCTGAACACTGAGGGGGGGAGAAATCTGAGGATAAATAATGATGTATTCATTATCATTCCTGCCTTAGAGAAATAAATTCCATTCTTCGTTTAGACAGAAACTGGATTTTCCATTGGAGAGGTCAGCGCTAAATGCTAACGATGGATCTTTTGCTGGGCTGCTCTTTATGTAACACAGATGACACCAGTTTCACAGATTTACAGTATCGCAGTAAACCCAATACTCCTTTTGAAGTACTACGTGTGCTTTCATAGATTTACAGTTTGGATTTCATATCCAGCTGTTGCTGACAGTTTCAATGGCAGCTAAGGTTTTGTTTAAGAATTACAGCTGCATAAAACACATGCAAATACGCGAGCTGGACAGAAATGCACGAGAAACACCGTGTCGAATGGCACAAGTTATTCCTGTGTATTTTGACAGTTAAGAAACTTCCACATCTATATCAGATCAGATAAACCTCAACTTAAGAACAACAGTGATTATCACAAGCCATTTAGTTCAGGCCTGTAGTCTAAGTGTGTTTGGTTTGGCTTTTTGTGATATATCCAATTTTAAGGCTATTTGGTCTGATTTGTGTTCAGATCTCTGAAAACCAAACATGACAGTGAACTATGCCAGGATATGGAAAATAGCAACAGTTTGAGGTGACTGTTTGGCTGGTGTTGCTCTGTGTGAGTGTTTAGTCACATGGTGGAAAGCATTAACAGTCTGTTGCCTATGGAGCTCACATACATTATGTTTGTCATGTTCACACTGAGGAGGGGTTAATGCACTGAGGAGCACTTCAAGTGGAGGTTTGATCTGGTGACTGTCTCAGCTCTCTGAGTTACATGATATAGGCCTGTGCTGCGTATGTTACTGTGGACTAATGGACTCGGAGATCTTTTTCCTTCTGCTTAAGAAGCATACTTTCCATTCACAGGTCTCAATGGGTCCCTCTTCCCTCCAAAATATATGACATTTCTGCAAAATATGGTATGTCATTGCAATATATCTGAATTTCCTGAAGTCTCCAATTTCGATAAATAAAGTACATGAGGCCAAAAGTATGTAACATCCAATTTTTCACCCGAAAACCACCATTCCAAAACCATATATGTTTATATGGTGATATAACAGTCCCCACTCCTCCAGGATGGCTTTCCACCACATTTTGGAACTTGGCTGCACGAGCTTGTTCCTATTCAACCACAAGAGCATTAGTGAGGTCCAACACTGACGTTGGGCGATAAGGTCTGACTTGCAGTTGGTGATCCAGTTCATCCCAAAGTTGTTGGATGAGTTTGAGGTCAGGGCTCTACGCAGGGCAGTCAAGTTCTTCCACACTAAACTGGGAGAAGCTTTTATTTATGGAGCTGATTTTGTACGTGGGGGCACTGTGATGTTGACATAGGAAAGGGACAAACAAACAGTTGACACAAAGTTGGACAACCCTATTGCCAGACAAGAACTTTTCCTGCATGAAATCCAGATGTGCTACATGCCCATCCACCAAACCAACCTATACACCCTTCCTTTTTGCCTCACTACATCAAGGACACACTACTTAGTGCATTTGCATTCATTGTTGACATTTGACGTAAATTATGAGGTGTGGAATTGTCCAATATGGATGTAATTCCGAGGGATACTGGGCTGAGTTGGAAGCACACTATTGTCTGAAATATTCACTGTATGCTGTAGCATTAAGATTTCCCTTAACTGGAACTAAGAGACCAAAACATGAAAAGCAGGATTAGACAGTACACAAAAACATGGGAACAGAGGTGTCCACATGCCACACAGTGTAGAATTAAAGCAGCTGTGACTTTTTGTCACGTTGTTTCACCTTGTTGTCATTAGGTGGTTAAAAAGTGACTGAACATGTGAACTATATACAGAAGTAACTCAATTAGATAGCATCGGTAAGCTACAACCTGCCAAATCAATACTCAACAGTGGAGTATGGAAAGCATCTCCAGTCATGGTACATTTATTTATCAGGAGCTATGTACATTTATTGACATCATTATGATAGAAATGTGCCAGACGTAGCCAGATGGCTAGTTTTTATCTGCAGTTAATAGGCAGGATGATATGAAAAGTAAAAACTGAAAAATAAAAGATAAAGACAAACAACATTAAAGGTATAATGAGTAGAATTTGTCGGTTGCTGTTTGTAAGCACAACATTCAAAATTGGCCCATCCTCCCTGGCTCAAAGCGCACATGCATCTGGTGGTCCAACATGCTTACGATCTGGCAATTGGTCGCTACGTATTTATAGAGTCCCGCCCCTCACACCCTGCGTGCTGCTATTGGTTGGGGGCTACACACCACTGCCCAAAGGTTGATGCCCAGAAACGTCCCCAACACAGCAAAATAAGAAAATACGGGCAGAGGGCAGGGTCTCTACAGGTACAGACACCCTCACACACTTCTAGTGGGTCATAAGTGATGATTGAGAGGGATTATTTTTGTATGAGTCTATACATTGTTTTTTAGGAAAATCCTACTCGTCATGCCTTTAAAGCACTTGTTGTTGGTTCAAGCTGTCATGATTTTCCAGACTGCTGACCTTTGCCACATTACATAACTTTGCATTTTTTTGGAAAGATAAATTCATTGCAATTAACGTTTTAGCCTCACTTGAACTCTGCCAGTGTAAGTACTGTCCAATCCCACTTTGAAAATCCACATTTATAAGCAGTGACTGTCTGACCTAGATCAAATTTTAATTACAATAGTTGACTTTTGATCCAGAGAGAATAAAGGGATGAGGCACAGAGCAGTAAATTTTGAAAATATGAACAAACACTTCACAGTTCAGTGTGAGGAAGGGGATGAATGAGCTTTTTGTTCTATTTGTAACATCTCGGAATCAAGAGATATGTTGCAAGGCCGGCTTTGTTATTGTGCAAACATCTGGTCTTAATTATTGAAGCCTCTACAACAGAAATATGTCAACACTGGCATTCTGGTAAAACGCGTGTGATTAGATCTGGCAGATGTGCGTTCAAGATCGTCGAAGAGTTCAAAGTGATGACCATAAAAAACACACATTTGAAAAAAAGATAAATTGTAGATCCTTCACAGAACACAACGTGCGCTGGGAAAGGCTTAGACAAAGTGTTAAGGTCGGACTGGGTGAAAAATGTAAAAATAATAGCTGACATGAAATAGTCATCCAAACCTGTATGTGCTTAGAGTGGATTTATATGCAGCAACACTCTGCTGCAGTTCCATCTAAAGTAAGCTCAGTTACCTCATGTTGATACAGTGGATTGCTACATGACATTTTTAAACCAGAGTGTGTGACAGAACGTTTGTTTCTCTCTTTAATCATTCATCCTATTATCTTTGTTATCTAAATATTTGCCCCATTTATTCTTTGTCTTCTGTTCATTTATCTATTTGTGTATATTTCAAGTTACTTTACTCTCTATGAAGTGCAATGCTCGTTATGAGCAGAATGTGCTGTACAGTTTGAAAATGACAGGATATACTTATACTCAGTGGTGGACGAAGTACTCAGTACTTTTACTTTTAACTAAAGGATCTAAATAACAATGCAATCACTAATACAATACTCCAATTAAAAGTTTTGCATTCAAAATCATACTTAAGTAAAAGTACATAAGTATTATCTGCAAAATAATAAGTGAAAGTACACACACACACACACACACACACACACACACACACACACACACACACACATTACATTATTGTATTAACCTTGTATTAACCATGCATCAATGCTTAAACAATATGAAGTAGCAGAAAATGGAAAGATTTAAATGAAATACAAGTACCTCAAAATTGTACTACAATACTTGAATAAATGTACTTACTAGTTATATTCCACCACTGCTTATGCTGTTGGCTATTAGCCATGCTTCAGTCTGAGGGAGTTGGAAAAAACTGAAATAAAACATACATACAAGTGGGATTCTTGATCCTTCTCACTGTGTCATGACACTTTAGAGAGCCTTCGCTGCAGGAATATATCAATCATACAGAAACTAAAACTGCTACTCCTTACTGAAATACATACACAGCAAAGTTAAATGATACATTAATATGGAAAATGAAAGATGCAGCAGATATTCAGAATGTGAAGCCTCTTTTTTCCAAGGCCTTGGTGTGATCCTGAGAGGACAGAGGATGTGAACCCTGAGGAACTGAGAGTCACTAGATAGCACAGTTTTCCTTTTTCACAAGGGACCCACACCAGGAGATTTCCCACGCTTGGAGTGTAATATGCTGTTGCCGTTGTGTCCCCTCCTCTCATCTCTCTCTGTTCTTGCCCACTCATCTAACATGTTTATCATGGATCCTCTTCTCCTTTCTGTCTGCTCTCCTACTGCACTTCCTCTCCTGCTTTTACATCCTGCTCCTTGATTTCTACTCTGTTACAATAACATAAAGAACTGCACAAAAAATTAGTTATGCAGTAGGCATGCATGAGGGGATGTGAGGGATGTACTATGGGAGGAAAAGAAGGCCCCCCCGGAGGTCCAGGCCACACTGAGGTGCGTCTGCGTCGGGGAGATGCACAGCACATGTCCAGTCCTGGGGGAGATACTGAGGAATGTGCACATTGGGTCATCTGCTCCAGATCTGCTCTCGTCTTAACGGCCACCAAGGGGGTCTCGCCTCATCCTTAAGGAAACATGCAGAACAATGTGTGTTCTCGGCACCTATTTTAAACTCAAGGTCACGGAGTTCAGTATAGCCATATGCGATGAAGACGATCATGGCTCTAAAGGGTTCGGTCTTACTTGATGAACATACAGTATGTCCTCTCTCGAGTACATTCAGGCTGTAACTGACATTTAGGACATGGAGCACATGTCCTCTGTATTTTTGTCAATGTGTAATTTAGAGTTATGTTATATTTGTTATATATATATATATATATATACATATATACACATATATATGTTATATTATTATAATTTCTTTCTATTTTTATATTGAAGTAGCTGTTTATACCTTAAAAAAGCAGAAAATATTTTAAAAAGTAAATGAAAAAGAGCATCTTCTAACCAACTCCACCCAAACCTCCATCCTCAACTCCTCACCCTCCCCTCCTGACCTTGGTCATTTAGGTTTCATGTTAGTCCTCTGCTCCAGATCTCTATCATCTTGTTTGAGATGTCATTAAAGGTCAGAAGTGAGAAAAACAATGGAGAGAAAAAAAACGAAATCAGACAGGACTGTATGTTCAGGTTTTCAGCCTTTCACTGCCCCCCAGTGCTGTGAAAGAAACCCACATTCAAGCAGTCAGTGCTTCTTCGTCCTTAAAAAATGAAATTTTAAATCTGCTTTTAGAAAAAAAGTTTTTGCTAAAATATCTTTATTGTACAGCAAACTGGCCCAAATGTTGAGAGTTAGAACTCAATGTTGCTCAATATTTAAAAAAAAAAGAAGTCAGATGGTGAATAATTCTGTTTAAGACAATGGTTCCCAACCTTCTTGGCTTGTGACCCATTAAAATGAAGTAATATCTACGAACAATTATTTGGAAAATAAACTATAAGTCCTTCTCATAAACAACTTTCTACAGATGGGGCTGCATCAGCCTAAGTGATATGATTTGTATGGTCATTATTTCTTTTTTCTTCTATATTTATATGATATTAGTATTTTAATGTCATAATGATGGCTGTGTTCTCTGCATCTGTTGGTTATTTCTTTATGTGATGCAATATTGTTTTTCCAGTGTATTGTCTATTTAGAGTATTGATGAAAACAATGTGCTTTTACTTTTTCCACCCTGATGAGGACCCTGTGAGGTTGAAACCGGTCGCTTTAACCAATATGCCTGACTAAATAAAAGCTTTTAATATAACTCCTCTCCTTGCTCTGCCTAAGAGTGCCTGAAGAACGTTTTCTTTCTCAGGTTATGGCCTCGGTGTGGCCATGAGCTTTGAGCAACCAAAGAGTGATTTTTCTGTCTTGGAATGTTTCATTTGATACATTTTTAAAGGCTTGGCGAGGTGAATGTACCAAGCATTTAACAAAATTTCAGATTTTGCTCTTTTTTTGTCTTCCTCATTACTGACCCCCTGTTTGGGAACCACTGGTTTGAAAAGATATCAGAGTCAGTGGGTCAATACTAAATTCATACACCATTTTGGCATTTGTGTTACCAAATGGTCATACAATGTGGCTCAAATGGCTGATCACATTTCCAGTAGTAGGCAAATGTAGTTATTGCAGTTCAAACCACCAGATGTCAGTGTCACTTCATGATTATACCACACACTACTGGTGTAGGAAATACAGCACATGTGCAATGTGAGGGACAAGACATACAGAACTATATTTTACTGTGATAAAATTAAAGCTCTTTACTACTTAACACCCAAAATGCAATGATGATGATTTTATAATAAGTAATAAATGTTATAGTATTTCACAGAACAGTAACAAAAACAAACAAAAAAACACCCTTGTGTTGAGCCCGGTGGCCTTACGTTACAAAACAAACATGTAAAACATGTATAAACATTATTTTCATGTCTAATGTTGGAAATAAAAGAGAAAAAAAAATCAGTAACTAGTTCAGTTTTGTGTTCTGGTACAATATTTGTCTTCTGGAAAATCCTACCCTGTGGAGTAGGGGTCAGCTGAGTGTTAGCTTGGAGCACACTGAGTGCTATTTATGGGCATAAATGTAACTAAAAATGGTACAACTGGCCTTTGCACTCCTCTTGGCATTAATGGCATGTGGGTAAAACTGTAGTGACTTTTCACAATATCTGCCTTGTTAGAGAACACCAGTTCACCACTTATACAGCAAGTGTTTAAATTACATTTCACTATTAATTAGACTGTTAATCAGACTGGGCTAAACTGCCTGAAACTGGCAGAGGCCTAGTGGTCTATTTAACCAAGAAAAGCATTTCTTTCCAAATAGTCCCATTGGACCTGTATATTCAATGGGAAGTAGTTCCAATGAAAACTGCTCACAGTAGGGTTTGTGGTTTAGTGTTTCTGGAAAGTGAGCACAACAAAGTTCAATTCACTGCCATTGAACTGGAGTGGTGGTAGAAATCGCTGAGAAAGATATCGCAAAACCTCAGGAGATAAAACCGGAACTATCTAGTAATCTATCCTTTCCAGAAAACCAGCAATACTGTTGCAAAGTGTGTGACTTTGACACTGGAGACTGTGGTTCATATCTTGTCTCCCACCAACAGTCAACGTTGGTGTCTTTCCCTGTTGTCAGAGGGGCAGCTAGACTAACAAGTAATGTGGGCTTTTTTTCACCATAACCGCACTCTTTCGCTAAAATTAACCACGCAGTTGACCAACTTTAACCCTAATCTTAGCATAATCAGTTAAACCAAAACTGCAACCATTTGTAGTTTCTATATGAATGGGTTGGCAATCAGATCAATCAGTTTTTACTGGAAAAAGCAGCCACAAATCAGTCTGATAATCGCGCCTGTGGATGGTGCGGGGGTAAATCCATCACCTTGGATCCTGCCAGTGAACGTCCAAACTGGCCAACAGTAGTTAGCAGTTGTAATACGTGTATATAGATAAATGTAAATCTTGTTTGCTGCCATCTAGCAGTTGATCCATGCTGTCTGCACTGTGAAACACAGCACGTCACGATACACAATGGTGCAATGTTACATTACATTCTGGTGTGGTCACACATGCAACAGACTTGAACCTTCTAAGCCATAGAGGTCAGTGCAAAATGCTTTCCACCATGCAAGATTTAGCATCAAGTTCGTCTTTAGTCATATTAACTAAACCACTTGTTCGGAAACAAAGCAAAGGTGTTTTAAAACGGTATTAATTCTTTAATTCATTAGGGGCCAGAAATACTCCAAAACTCCAAGCTGACAGATACACAGCCACCATATATCACCATCTTATAAAAGCTATGGCCAAAAAAGAAAAGTATTTTCCTCCCCTCCCTTTATTGTAAAAGAATAAGTCCCCTGCAACATTGATCACAATATGTCAAAACGTATACAGAAAAACCAGTATTACAGATGGCCATTGCCATGTCTAGATCTAGATGAAAATGTCAGAGGGTTACTATGGAGAGGGAGGCAGCCTTATGAGATGTTCATATGCATCAGGCCTGTGGGCCAGCTGTTGTCCACCTGACACTGGCTCCACTCTACACTGATGACATCTGAATACACAAAGTAGACGTTCAGCCACATTTTGTACTCATTTGTCTGCTGGTGAAATGCACTTTACCAAAGTAATCATAATGGCAATAGTTAACATTTTAATGAGAACAAATTAGATAACCAGCATTATCACTGCAATCAATGTCATTATTACCTAACTAGAGGGCTTTGGAAGGTTGTGTATTATCTCTCTTTTATGTCTTTTCTGCATGCTTGGTTTGCAGACGGCAGTGGCCGTGCTTCAGCCTGGTAGCAGCTTTGCTGTCTTTTATTACCTGAAGTTGATGGCTAGTGCAAACAGTTGCTAAGGTAATAATAAGTCTTATTGCTCTTCGTATTACGTTAATGCTGTCACATCACATCTTTGTGCTTCCTGTTTGCTAGAAAGCTCTTCTCATTCACACGATATGGGACAGAAGCTCAGAGCAGACGGATGCTGTCATCGTCTGAGTTCTTTATGACACAGAGCAGAGCGGTTTCCTAGGTGAATAACAGTTCGGCACAACATTGGCTACAGAATGCCTCATAATAGAGAGCAAATATATCAGTCATTTTTATGTCAGGTAATGTGAATGATTAAACATGCAGACTCTGGGTATTTGCACAACTACGTGCAAACTTCACCTGACCATATGTTTACATTTCGTGTTTCATCCATGTCACTGGGCTAAATGAGATATTTAAAATACCAATGGTGGCTAAACGTGTCATAATAACTGTGAAATGTTTTTTCGTTAGCTCTCCTGTATTGTACATAAGTATGTGGCCCATTCTCAGAAACTCATCTTATATCCCAAAGATCAAAATAATATTTAAACCATGATTTTGTTCAATAAGGACAACACATTTAGTATTTCATAGTATTTCATACTTTATTTTTCAAATAATTTAGTTTATTTGCTGGTACGTAAAAAAAGACAACAGTGATATAAATATTATGATATTATAAATTAAATTGCACATTTTTTTCATCTTTGTAAAAATGCAACAGATATACTACAGGCAAATAAATACAAATAAATACAAAATCATAAAGTGCCCTACATGCCTGTTCAGTGTAACAGTAACAGTGTAAGACAGAGGGACATTGCACATCACAACCACAAAAGTTTGCCTAATGGCAAAGAAAAGTGCTTTTCCCCACTTCTCCTGCCCTCCTGTTTGATTGTCACTCAGTGTGTTACACTTTCACTTGACTTTGCTGTCCAAACTTCATCTGCATTCACACAACAGTCCACTTAAGGCATCAACTTTTCCTCTATTTTCCTTTTCTCTTCAATCTATCCTTATCTTCGAACAGACAGCGTCTACAGAATACGCCCATCCGCCTCAGCTCTCGTGACGATCTCTGTGTCTGCAACCGCGTCCAGCTTCATGATGCAGCACCTAACGCCATGCCTCTCGTGCCTTCTCAACCCTTAAGGTGACCACTAACAATCCTCCATCGGCTCATGGAGAGATTTCACGCCTTCTTCTCCTGCCGGGGCTGCTTGGTGGCCTTGGCGCTTGGTGTGGCTTGGCACACTAGATCCCTGTAGGCTGGAGAGCGGAGGAAGCGAGGGTAGCAGTCTTTGGCCATGAGCATGTAGATCTTGTGCTGGGCCTGGTCGAAGCAAGAAGGTGACAGCAACAGCATGTTGGCTTTGGTGATGTCACGAGTTTCGTGGTCAATGTTAACCTGGTAAAAGGGACAAAGAGACAGAACAAGATTAGTCTTTTTAGAGGTCTTTTTGTCCATTTTGGAGAGGTTAGTGGCTATAAGGATGCTGACTAACTGGGCGTATAACTGGAAATCAATGTTTTGGTGTAAAAGAGAAATGGTAAAATGTACGGTTTTGCAGTGCTGGTATAACTGTGAGTGTATTTAGCATTAAGGTATGTTTTTTGGGCCACATCATCTAACTTTTAAGATTCAGATTTAAATCCTTTGTTGAGGTTTGGTGTTTCCTTACCTCCCGGGGAGCGTCGCTTCCGATGAATTCATCATAGATCTTCTTGGCTTTGGCTGATAGTTTTGCAGGAGACTTGGTACTCCTGTAATCCTCACAGGCAAAGTAGAACGCAATGTTCTCCTCGCTGAACTCGGATACCAGGAAGGCTGTGAAGGCACACAGTCCATCTGAGGAGAGAGAGGAAATTTAATTACTTATGGTATATAATGGTCCCGCAAGGGTTGCATGTGTCTGTACAGTATGCGTTGATTGGCATTTGCATGGGCTTTTTTGAGTGCAAATGTGTCAAGAAATGCAAAAATCTTGACATTTACTTACATTTGCTGGACAGGAGTTTTTCAAAGGACTGTTTCCACCTGAGGCATTCCTCCAGGGTTGGCCTGAAGAGATAGATGAAGCAAGGTTAGATTTAATCCAGAATTTCAATCAAGCACACAGTGACAATAAATGTAAAATTAAATGGTAGTAATATGTAGTACAGTTAGTGTGAGGCTTACTTATTTTGCCCAATTCTGCCGCCGGATAGATTCCAGGTGGGCTTTTGTAAAATGCTTCCCAGCCTTGCTTTCAGCTCCTTGGCCCTGTGAGGAAAAGAGAACAAATTAGATCAATTTTTCATAAGACCTTGATTGCATACTGACAAGCCATTACTGTGCAGTAAAATTCAGCACAGCATCAATCAACACTGAGTGCAAAGTCTAAATATAGCACAACCTGAAACTGACAGTTTCTTTTAGCTTCTCAAATGCTCACACACAGATGCACAAAGATAAAACAGCAGAGCTGACTTCCATATCCTGTAATCCAAATCCCCAAACATCAGCCATGTGAGTGTTTGCATGAAGCTTTATGTACCTTTCCAAGCAGCAGGTAGGCAGTGATGCTAGTCCTTTACACATAGCAGCAGGTTGCAGCTGGTATGGGTGGTGTCTCGGTCGGGTGGCAGTTAAATATCCGTTTAGTAAAGCTCAGTAGGGAGTGAGATTGTGTGTGTCTGAACAGAGCCGAAGCAAAAGGTTTTATAGTCCTACCTCCCCTGCCTCTGACATGTCATCAGCCCTCTCAGCCAATCACAGAGAGGTAAAGAGAGAGCAAGAAAAAGAGAGAGCGAGGGAGGGAGAAGTCAGAAAGTGGGGGAGGATATGCAAGGACGAGGCTGGGAAATTACTGTAAAATGATAAAAGCCACTGATATTCTCCGCTGTGTTTTTCTTGCATGTCCCTGAAAACATGTCACATCGAATCTTTCAGTGTTTTGTTTTCACCCCTCTCTTTCAAAACAACTTATTTACACATGTGAAAGTAGAAAATAAAGAAGAAATAAACCACCATCCAGAGTGTCGATGTGAGAATATTGTTATATATTTAGTACATTTGGGCTCTCGAAGCCAGCTTTTAGATATTTTATACTTCTGAAATGGAATAACCTTCAGAATAGTCTTAAACTTGGCACACCTATAAGGTTTCTCACAGATTTCCTCATACATTGAAACATCAACACAAATTGAATGAGACTCTTTTACGTGACATCTTTGTCTTCAGATATCATTTATTTGTCATGTTAGTCTTTTATTAGCTTTTTTGGAAGAACTTTTAGCTTCAAACTTGTGTTTTATCATCAACTACATCTTGTTACATAACGGAGCTTGCCCTTTCCTCTGTATAAATAAAAGGTGTCAGTCAGTCTGTGTGTTTGATATAACCCAACAAGTCCATCCGCTAATAACATCCTGTGTTTCCAAATTGCTTCTCGACAGCTCCTTTGCTAATTGTTCCTGGTTCAAGGTCCTGTTTTGCACAAAGAAGACATAATTGAAGAAAAAGGCAGGTTGATAAAGAACCTTTCTAGCGGTAAACGTAATCACACTCAACCTCTTTATGGGCCTGATAAAAGTGATAATTCCTGGGAATGATGGGAAGGAAATGTGGTTCTGACTCTGTTTAATTATATTACTGTAAGTAAGCTGGTTGTACAGCCAACTGCTCGACACAATAAAGCTGAAGCCAACCGCTTCCCATATGGTGAGCTGCAGGTTGCTTATCTAGGATTTGTCATATAATTCAGATTAAAAGGGACATTAGATAATCTAAGGCAGTATGTGACTGAAGAATGGTAGTGACTATAACACATGACTTACACTGCTTTGTAGTGGCCTCTATGTGGCAGATTTCCAAAATAGAGAAGTTAGCTGTTTAAAGCAGATATACAACAGAAATCCTTCATAATAATATCTGTTTTTGTGAATTTGTTGTTTTTCCTATTTGAATTTCAATGCTACAAGAGGACCTAGAGCCAGAGCCAATACAGGAATTAGAGCATTAACGGATCTCCAACCAGTATTTCCCAAATGACAGTGGAAACATTGTATTGCGCCCGTTATGTAAGTCTATAGCCACGAGCGTTTCGAGGAACTGAGACCCAACAGGGCTGTGTGATAGAGGGGAGTAAAGTTGCTATTACCAGAGCTGATTTCATTGAATAAAAAACATTTGTTGTCATATGGCAGTGGTTTTATTAAGAAGCCTGATATAAATGTGTTACCTAAGTCACTTCCTAAAAAGCAACTAGTTTCATCATGGAAAGTTTTTAAGGCACTTCAAATTAAACAAACAAAATGGATATTCAGTAAGAGACGTCAGTAAATGCTTTTCTCTTGATAGAAAATGCCAAGAAAATGTTTTGGTATATTGTAACAAGGAAGAATTGCTTTTTTGATTGACAGTTACAGAGGATTATAGTGAATTTTTATTGAACATGTTGAAGCTTGAACCAGCAACTTGGTGCAAGATATAGAAAAAAGAAAATTACAATATGACCGTAAAGCTTCCCTTGATTTCGTCCAAACACATGTAGTCACACCATATAGTATAGTTGTTATTTCCTATATTTACAGTAGTACATTTATGGTAGTAATGAATAAAGCTTCATGAGCTATGAGCTCTTTTAGATTAAAGTGTTTTGTAGCTTACACATGATGCCATTTTAACATTTTTACTGATATTCTACAATGACCAAAATCTTGGTGCATACAGTATAACGTGTTGATCCGAGCTGTGGTGCACTAAGACACAAGTAAGCTCTGATATTTAGGGTTAGGGGTAGACAAATGGAACTGTTCCGTCTACATTCATAAAAAGAACTGATAGAAATCAAGGTTTAAAGTCAGACACACGATTCCACAAGTTAACCATTGAGTGAGACTTGTGATATTCAGTATTTTTTGTTGTCAGCAACGACTAAAACCAACAACAGGTTTGTCTTTCTCTCAATACCTTCTGACTGAAAAACAGCCGGGCACTGGTTTTTTAGCAAATGTTACTCAGGAGGAACAAGAGGAAACAATGTTTTTGTTGGGGACTATTTTCAGCAGTGGACTAAAACACACTAGTGCACTAGTGAGTATTTACGCCATCAGGATGGTGTATGTGGGATAGGGTGAAGATAAACTACAGTGCCCATGTTTATCCTAAAAAAGGAACATGTACCCACTGCATTGGTGTGTTTTTATTGTTCCTCTATGGCACATAATGGGTTTTGGTCTTTTGGAATGTGTTAACTATTATAGAATTTGAACAGACTGATCCTTTAAAAAGGAAATGGGAGTAAATGAGATCTTTACCAAAAATATTATGGCTTTCGTCATTTCTTTAAATGCTTAAAATAACCTATGCATTTTTCTGACAAGCGACCTTTTGTGGTTGTGTGATTGATGATTGTGTCCTCTCAGATGAATAGTGGAAGTAGAGTAATGTTAGGATGTGAACGCCATATTCCTAATCGTCTATCTTTTATTCTATCTTCTATCTTTTTTCCTGTAATTATCATGATCTTTTTCTAACCTTCAATCAAGATGTTTAGCTTACCCAGACCTTAACCATAGAGGTAGAAAATTGCTATCAGTGCCTTTCAAAATGACCTATGAGTCATATTTTGAACATGGGGAACATGACAGACAATACAAGAACTTCCAAATTACCCTTAAAACAGTTTAGTCCAGACTAAGGATATTGCCGGGCTTAAAAGGAAGTAATGCAAAGGGCATTGCCTGTGATACACAAGCATTTAGCAAGAGTTCACAGTGTACCAAGACAACGCAGCACTGATGAGGTTGAGTCAGCTAATGTAGAGTGGATGGCTCCGGCTGGGAAGAGAGACAACAGCACAGGGATCACCCAACCTGCACAGATTCATTGTGCTGGGGAGGATTTAATTGCACCATTTATTGCCGGGAAAGAACAAAGGTTTGCCTGAGAAGCCTGGGGGAACCCGGCCACCCACTCACCTACTCATACACTCACACCGTGATGTCAGTCCCAATGACAAAGGACAACCGGAAACCGGAGAATAAAAGAGCAAAGGTATATAATATTGTTGAGTGAAGGGCTTTTCTAGAAGCTGGGGATTCACTGTCCTTGAAGCTAGCTGATGCAACACACACCTTACGTGTGCTCCAACACAAATTCTATTAAAACTGATGTAACACTAAAAAACACTCAAACTTGTGCTGAAAAATATATTTTTGCTAGGATTGTAACAGGTTCTGAGAAAAATTAACATACCACTGCTCTGCTAGCCCTGTGTAATTTGTATGTAACCTTTAATAACCAATATTACAATAAAAAGACAGATGTGATAGGTGAGATAAAGCTGTGAGAAAAGATTGTAACATCTTATTTCTCAGAAAATTCCTCTGGTGAATGGAAATCCCTATTTGGGATCTAAGCAACAGAGAGTTTCATTGTCTGATCAGCCATCGTCTAGCGATGCTAATTGTTCCCCCTGGACGGTCATGCATTGCTTTACACTGATGTACTCTACCTTGTTCTCCTTAGTGTATGGATTACTTTATCCATAGGTTAAATAGTCATTGCTAACAGACTCTCTGTCTCATGAACTGTGCTGCTCTCAGTACTGAGGTTGTATAAGGGCTTTTCTTAGAACGCCCTGTGTGTCTTTGCCTAGTTTTCAGTACAAGAAAGAGTCCTAGTTGTGATTTAAGAGAGTTCTTCGAGTAACTGGACAGTTACGAGTTGCATTCAGACCTGTTAATACATACAATGCTCTGATTAAGACACTGTCAGTGTTTGATCAGGAAGAATCTCATGAATTTTGCCTATTGTTCATAGTAATCATTTGCTGGTCAAAAGACTCAAAGTCAAAGTTGCATATAATCGTTGTTCAACATCTCAATGACTATATAGAGGCTGCTGAGATAGTTCAGTTTTCTTTTTTACATTAGCTTAATTTAAAAAGATTATTTTAAATAAGTTTAAATAAACTTACAATAAGTACACTTCAATGGAAAAAGAGACAGAAAACTGTAATTGTGTCCCTTCCAAACAGACAACTGAGAGGGTGTTCAGTACAAGTGCTCGGGTTGCTGTCTATGTATTTAACCTAGCCAACCGTGTAAAAATTGCTTTTGCTTTACCACCAAAATCCACATCTTTTGATGCTTTGCCTACTTGATTGTTACAAATGCACAAAGTGAGACTGACACACATTTGAACCTTTATTGATATGTTACTCTGGGTTTCAATCTTATTACTGCAATCCTTAATGTTTTTGTCATGGCTCACTGCTGTCGAATGAAGCTATGGTCGTGGTCTCTGGCCAAGTATCCAGACAGACGAGTGGCTGACGGGAAGATCTGCCCTTGTTAATTATATTACTATAGGAATAATCTTCATTCACAAACAGTTACTCAATGGGTGAGCAATAATAGCAGCATCTCGTGTTCACATTTTTAACCCGGTCATGTTCAGAATAGGCTCCTGGCATTTTTCCCCTCACAACAACACAGTGTGGATCAACAGATAAAGTGGCCTCATGTCTTTGAGCCCATGAATTAGGGCTTTGTAGCCAAAGATGTGTGTCTTTATTGTCAAAAATGGTGAAGGTTAAAAAAAACATTAATATATAAAATTCATAATTCATCTCTTTGTGTCAAAATCATGCGACAGAGTCTGTCACACAGACAGTTAAAGAGCTCAACACCCACATTTGGCTCTGTCTGCAGCTGTTTTAAGGCTGTTATTGCAGCTTACAAAAAGAAATTCTTCGATTGTTGGTGTACTATTTTTTAGAAACGCCCTGGACAACAGTCCTCTGATCTGCATTTCGAAATGGCCTTTATATGAGAACACTGAAAAAAACCCACCTGAACACAGATTATCTTGCATGTATCAAGTTAGAAAATTGAATAGCACCAAGGAAACACTCATACAGGTAAATGTCACTTCTGTTTTATCAGGATTGCCTGGTGATGCGAGTTTCAAATGAAAGGTCACATCTCACTCCTAAGCTTGCTTCATCACCTCTGGGACAGAATCAAGGCAGAGGCCAGTTCAGGACACTTGCGTCGCAGGGCCTTACTTTACCTCAACCCACAATTCTATTCATATTATTTGCATTTAGACTAAGCCCTTTTACCTCATGCTACCTGAAATTGGAAGTCCTTTTTCATCTCAGGCTGTCCATCTCGAGCCTGGTGAAGACCTTTCAGTTTCATTTGGGCTCAGCTGTGACGGAGAGAAAGCTCATCCTAAGCTCAGCGTGCTCCTTTCACAGTTCACCTCCATCTGCAGGATTTGGATCATCCTCTCTTCAGGGGATGCTGTTTTGCCACCCTCTATGAACTATTGTTGCCAAAGAGAAAATGACAAATAAATCAGATGAGGTCCCGGATACCTCTCTTTCACCCCGTTGCCGGTAACAGAGCTGCCCAAAACAAAACGACCACCAACAGGCAATAATAGCAAGTTGTTTGATGGTAAATTACACCCTGATGGCAATCTGTTATTAGCCATCCTTCCTTCTGAGGTTGAGAGCTTCCCATTAGCATAGAAAGTAGGCCAAGGAGCTGAGGGAAGTCCTCTTAGTCCTCCGTATTTAATGATTACCACATATATAATCTAATGCCATTAGCTTGTGTCAGATGGGAAGTGGGATTACACAAAAGAAATGTTCTCTATCTTCTTAAAGACGAACTCAACATTATTCTTACACATAATCACATACATTCTTGTCGGCGTATCTAACTAAAATGGAGGGAGTCTCTGTCTGTCTGTCCTTCGCTTATCTCGACAACCGTTCATCCGATCGTGTTGAGTGTGAAGTTGTTTGGGTGAACGGTTCTTGAGAAAGCTGCAAAAAGCAATATCGGAGGCCAACGAATCAGCCCGTTCCGAACAGGCACGTTTTGAAGGGGCACTGCACTAGTTATGTTAATGCAGGTGATTTTTTCCAGCAATACACATATTGTGAGTAAAAACTGTGTTTGCTGCTCAAAACTAGCTTGCATGCATCTCCATGAGGTTAAAGGGTCAGTTAAGCCGAATTCTGTGAGACTCTGAGATTTCACTTGCTGACCCCTCAACTGTGGTGGCAGTTGGTGGAACAAACATAAAAAGCGGGAACACTGGTTTTGATCCCTCTGTGGTGAAAGTGCCCTGAGAGTCACAGCAATAAAAAAGGGTAAGTCCTCCAGTGTAATTTGTAGATAGCTCTTAGCTGTTTAAGTTTGTCTTATGTCACCAGCAGTGCTAGCTACAAACAGACATTGTACTTTTAGCCATATTATGGCGAAAATATTAGCATTTGTAACATATTGAGCATAAGAAGTTTCTACCCTGGATGTTTTGGTACTTTTCTCACAGTAAAACTGGGTCATGGTTGGAAACCATTATTTCTTGTTGGAGACACCATTCAAGCCTACAGGTGGTGACTGTTTAAGTGGTGACTGTGTAGATTCCAATGGTATATACACTCAGATGCCGGTTTATTAAATACACTTTGCTAAAATTATTGCCACCATCTTTATCAATGAGGGTAGACTAAATATTAGAAACACTTCCAAAAATTAAAAATAAAAACGGTCTCTTTGAAACATTTCCAGAAAAAGCTGAACTTATAACCTTCATGAAGATTAGATGTATTGCGGGGCTGTTGGATTAGACTACATTATTTTTTATCTAGGTTTACCTTTTAAACTGGCAACTCTGTCAGTCTTCCCTTGATAGAAAAAAAATCATTGAGTAAGAATTGGAGTCATAATTAGGTTTGCTGTCGAACGGATAGTTACAAACAGGATGAACATCTTGCTCCTTGTGTTTCTGTTGGTGACGACTGTATAGCTAGAAAGCTATTGTGCTCTGGAGGACAATTCAACTCAAGGAGGCTGCACTCCTTTGTTGCGACACAAAGCATTAAGCAGCTGTTAAATTTGCTTTGCTTTGTGGTGCAGGTCGCAAATCACTTCCACAATACAGAACGTACACATTAGGCTGCAGAACAAACACACTGAGCAGCTGTTCTGATGACACACTCAAACTTGTCTTGTTGTGTGAACTTCCAGTGTACTGCGAGGCTACTGATGCATGTGTGCACCATCACTGTGCAGTCAATAAAACTAAATGGAGACAAATGTGGACAAGCTTCCCTGCAGACTTGGTGTGACTTTATGCCTGAGGAAGTGATGAAAACACAGCAGAAGCAATCATATTCGAGTAACAGCCCTGTGTTTGTGTCTTGTTTGTGTTCATGGCCTGGATGTGTTGGAGAAGAGAAGGCGAAATAGAAAAAAAAACCCCAACATCCTAGTCTCAGGTCAATGCCACAGGAAGTGTCTGTAATGTTTCCCGGCATTACATCGGCTTGTTTGTTTGGTTTTTCTGAAGGTCCCTCGGAGCTGTGACTCAGTACAGAGCGGAAGGGGACAGCTGAAAGCCCGATTAAATGAACAAGTGAATGGAAACATTGAAACAGAAAGATGAATTGCTGGGATCTGCACAATTTAAGAAATGTTTCAAAAGGAAATCCAAACAAAAAGGATGGATGATTGATTTAGCTTATTTTGGTTCTGACATTTGTGCAGTATTTATTGATTTTGTTGTTGAGTATTATGAGTGAAGCAGTTCACGATCTAATGCCGGATATTTCTCCTTTCACTAAAAAAAACAAAACCCAAAACAAAACACATGTTGGAGAACTTTGGGTGTATTTAAGTGTTTGATATCATCATCATTCGTCACCAGTATATCAATCTGGAATTAGTTATAACATTTTAATCTTACCAAAGTTGAGTTATCTGCATTTTTACGACCGTGAACATTACAAGGATAGAGTCAATGTCGAATTGATACCCAAAATCAATTTTATGGAAAATTCTAGATGACATGTACATTATTTCATAAATGTTTCATGGTAATTTGTCACTAGATTTACAGTAGTATATATGGACTATGGAGCTGGAGTATATATAAAGTATGAGTTTAGAAACGTGTAGGCATGCAGGGGAAAACAGCTAGCCTGGCTCTGCTCAAACGTAACAAAATTCACAACTTGGCGTTTTTACACCTCCGTTTTTGAACGGATTAAACAGACAAGATAACATGTTAATTAGTGAGCTTTAGAGGTGCTGGATGGAGGATTTTGTTACCCTTGGACAGAGCCAGGCTAGCCGTTTTCAATCTTTATGCTAAGCTAAGAGTGGTATCAAGCTTCTCATCTAACTCACAGCAAGAAAGGGAATAAGTGCATTTTCCAAAATGCCAAACTATTCCTTTAAAATGAAAAGCTAGGCCATGCAGTTTGCTAAACATGCTGTTTTAGTAAACACAGAAGACAGATCACATTATTTAATTGCCGTCATTCCTGAGAACATGACATGTCATAATACAGCAGCACCTTTAGATGATGCCAAGTCCTCGTTTGACTGGATTGTTACTGTAATAGACCTCAAAATTTCAGACGTGTTTTCAGCGCATATATTTGCACCATGACGGCAAGCTGATTGCAGGGCTCTGTCCTATGAAAAATGTCGTCATAATAATGTGTTTTTACAAGGATACTGTAATTATGCAACCTTGACTTCAGCGTAAAAAATGTTTGCTCAAATGTTTGCTGAAATCTCATATTAAAAACTGGCTTCACAAGATGTAGTCTGGCCATGTGAGGGTTCATGATCTGGACTAGAATTTAAAATTCTTTAAGACATAAAAAGTTTCTGGGTCTCAGCCACTTAACATTCCTCTGGAATAATGATCAAGTTAAACAAAATCTTTTGGGTTAAAATATTTAAAGATATAAAAGATACAAGACAGCTTTGGTTGGGATGCTAAATATTAGATTATTTTAAAGATATGATCCACTCAGATAGAACCTTATATTCACATTTTGAACCAAAAGTGCTCGAATTTGTGTTTGGACAATTGTCATTTTCCCAAGCCTCTCAACATTTGTGAAGTGGTCCTGTTTAGTCTCTGTGGGAGTGTGTCTGGCAGTGTGCACGTAGGAGCCTCAGGTTGCTCATCTGTCTGATCATCCTCTGGGGAGGAGAGGAGCTGCCTGCCGCAGGCCCAGCCAGATGCTCACTGTGGCTGTTAAACAATAACCACTGGAGTGTGCTCCCCCCTCAGCAACACTATGATCTGTAACTACCCCTAGGGGGCTGTTTAGACAGAGGTCAGCCAAGCCTACAATATGCAAACTGTCCTGAGATTTAAAGTGATAATCTGTGAAATAATTTGTGTTTTCTTTGCTGGTGTTCATTATTATGTTGTTTTTGCACTACTTATCAGAAACAACTTCATGATCAAACATTATATCTTGAGCTCTATTAGCTTGTTCTCTAAGTTTCTGTTTAAGTTGGAGTTTGCACTCATTCTCACTCACTCACTCTTTCTCTGTTTAGTTATGTAAGACGTGCATGGCCACACCACCTGCTTTACTTTTGTTACTACAAGGTGTCTGAATTCTCAGGTTTCAAGAATTTAAACTGTGAATGGAAGTAGTGCAGTGTGCACCATCAGTGCAGTGTGCAGTTACACCTCAGACAGTATAGCGGAAGTCACACAAGCATTACTCAGCTGGACACTGCACACACAGTATCAGGTGGTAGCTCTTATTTTATAACGAGACTACGAGTCTACAGCCACGCTACCATGGTCTCCATCTTGGCTTTAGGTGTGAGCATGCTAACATTTGCTAATAAGCACTAAACACAAAGTACAGTTGAGACTGATGGGAATGTCATTAATTTTGCAGGTATTTGGCCACAAACCAAACTAGGGACAAATTGATATTTTGAGCCAATGATGGCACTAGTTGAAAAGGAGATCACCAAAGCGATTAGGATTCATTGTTTGTCTTTAGCAGTTTTTGTTCCATTGAGAAGATGTTGAGGTCTTCCACTAGACAAGTGTCATATTGAACTGCTGGTGGCTTAGTTAGATTGCTGGTTAGATTTCAGTCATCATGTGGGGAACATGAATGTCTGTACCAAATGTCATGGCAGTCCATCTAATAGTTGTCCAGGTATTTTATTCAAAACCAAAAATGTTGGTGCTGGTCAGAGAATTAGCAAAGTCATTAAGATTCATCATCAGGGGACCAAAACTGTGTCCTGCATCCATATATACCAAGATATTGTCAACAGGACGCATGCACAAGGCCAGTGGAGGTCTGTTTGACCAAATATGATGATGAGTGGAATGACAAAAACTGGGCCTATACTGTAAATCATTCATTAACCCTTTGTTATCATCTCTGAACTCTGTCAATCTGCAAGGATGGGAGGCACTACTTACAGCTGTGAAAAAAGTAGGCCGCACTATAAAGCTTAGTATGTAGTGTATGCAACTAGTATGCAGACACAACATTCAAATGTCCAGACCACAATGATGACCTAAAAGACAGACCAACTGACATAGCTAGCCACACAGTGGGCATGGCTACAAAAATGACTGTATAATGGCTTTCTTAGCCCACCTACAGCAACACTGTGCTGTGCTGCCACAGTGCTTTTGTGTTAATCCTAAAGCTTGTCCATTTAGTTGGATTGAGCATCACCTGTGGTAATTGGTGACAAGTCCATTTTCATCATACAGATCACAGCTCCTTTTGATTTGAACTGTGACATCAAAGTGGCCTTGCAATGTCTAGCTAGACAGACATACAAAACCATATTCTCCACTGCCAAACAAACAACTGGTTTTATGAATGATCAAGTGTTCCCTTTAAAAGATTAACCAGTGGTTGGAAACATGTTAGTACCCTGTTTCCTCTTAGCAACATGCTACCATCTCATCCGCTGGCTGTCTATGAGCTGGCTTCTTGGCTATCACCACCTTGTCTTTATTATGACACATGTGTATTCATCACTTCTTGTGTATTCGTGTACATATTTACACTGAGTATTTGGTGGAGCCTGCCACCAATACTGGTAACTAGGAGCATTCTACTTTATTTAAAAATGCCAGTGGGCAAAAGCATTAAAACATGATACTTTTTATATGATAATCTTAAAGATTAAAAAGGTGCAGTCCTCAAAGTCAATCCACGGCAAGCACACGTGCCCTAGCACATGCCCCGTCTGTGAATTTAACAAGTACATTTTTGGGAGCAAAAACTGCCACACTGCATTGGAAATCATTTGTTCTGAATTAATTTGTGTTCTGTATGTCTGTGCTGTCACATGTGCTCTTCATTTTATCCTCAAACATCCTTAAACCCCTGTAGATTGCACAGTACCAATAATAAACCTATTGAAAGTGTGCGTTGTGAAGTCTGTATTGGAGAGAGGTGGACTGTAATAGGAGAGGAGCAGGGTTATCTGGGTGAGCTGAAACAGATTTCACAGCCATGAATAAAATATAACCGTGATGCTCTCTGCAACAAAAGCACCTCCAGCAGATAAATGACTGCGACTTGTACAGTAGGTGGTCCTTTACCAGCAGAGCTTGTCCTGGAGAAATCACTCATAATGATTAACTTGATGCTGAATGGCTTTGTTTTACCTGCTGTACCCCAGTGGTGGGGTTGCGAAACATCAGGCCCGGACAACAACAGGACTGATATTTGACTCTTGTCAACATGACATACACACAATATGAATGTACCTGCTGCCTTGGAGATCATAACAAACAATCAGTAATGTCAATACCAGGGAGCAGCAGGTAGTGATATTCCCAGAGGCTGTTGTTTGTGACTAAAAATAAGAGGTAACACACAAGTGGACACTCCAGTCCGATGGGAATATGGGAGTTTGGTTTAATTTCATTTAAACAGCTTGAAGCAATACAGAATTGCAATATTTTTTTCCCTTGCATTGTATTTGAACTTAGAAGCGATACCCATTTGTGTATTTTGTGTGCCGGACTATATAACCACCTAAACAGTGGTTGTTGAATGAGGAGAAAAAGCATGAGTTTATTCATTTTGCAAAATGAAATATACTGCGCAACGGAGACGGTAATAACACATTTTCTCACTCAATCAAATCTGAACACATAGACACGATACACATATTTTTAGATTCAGCAAGACTTACACTTTCTGAGGACATCATTATACATATTCTATAGCTATTACACTGTACAATCAACATTTACTTCATAAATGATAAAGTTAAAGCAAAAAACTTGTCTATTGCCACTTTAATATCACGTTTTTGCTAGCAAGTACAGTAGCACTGTATTGCTTCTTCGCTTAATTTGCACACATAGCATCGTATATTTTGTAACAACTTGGTTAGTATAGTTGTTGTTCAACAGGGCTAGAGAAATTTCTCAAAAAAAGGGGGTTGGGTGATGTTTTTAATTAATGGAACTTTACACTTTAATTTTGGGCCATTCTGCAAATTCCAGACTTTTATTTTCTTTTTTTAAATGATTGATTTCTATAGCAGTTTTGGATAAACAGTAACGTAAAAGCTACTGTACATGAATTGATCTGGCTGATGGATGTAGAGCCGATATTTATAACCTTATTTGTCTCGGGTGACGTCTGTTAGCAATCAGTTGCTTATTGACACACCAAGCAAACACAGAGAAACATTAGCATTCATCTGAAGTCCAATACTCACTCTCTCTGTAGCTCTGGTTTGGTGTCCACCAACTCCTGAAAGATATATTTTAATCTTCATCTCCTAGGTGTTCCACGTTGATAGGTAGTCAGTGTTATCTAGTTGCTGCTGTTTGTTGCTGAGCAGGTATACAGTGGGTTTATCAGCTGAAAACAGCTGCCTGCTGCTGCAGGAGACAGTTTTGATGAGAGGGCTGAGGCTAAACCATACAGTAAATGGGCTGTAAAACAAAAACAATGAACTGGGCTGAAATACTCCACAGAGCTACAGAGTTGGTTGATCATTGTCTGTGGGCTTATCACTGCAAGCAAGCCCTTGTACATTTAATAGTCATTTGATTCAGTGTTGAAAACATATTGACTAATTGAGGGTTATAGTTACGTATTACATCATCACAGCCATGTGAGACTGGTGCAGCATCTGATAAAGTACACCTATTTTTTGATTCAGGGCATTGCTGTAAGATGGACAATCAAATCTGTTTTGTTGTTTTTCCTGCTCTGCTTCTGTTGTTTGTCTCAGAGCCGAGCAGGAGGAGTAATCAACTGTCCTTCTCAGCCTCCCCACGATCCATAGTCATGACAGCGCTGCACCATGGGTATTGTGTTTACTATTGATAAAGAGACCGGAGAGTTACAGAGAGAAGAGCGATACTGTAGAGCAGTAGGAGAGGGAGAGAAACAAAGGGATAGAGTGATAAAGAGACTGAGGAATACTGATGTGATTACCAGATTTCACATCAGTGCTGTGGCTAAACCCAACAAGTGCATTGTGGTTGACATGAAAATAAGGCCTTCTTACTTTTTAAAATCATTGTGGAAATACAAGGTTTTCACAGGGAAGCAGGTAGCTGTTTGTTTGTCTTTCACATAATGGGTTAATGCAGCTGAAAGGCAGAGTATTTACAACTGCAGAGCACCAAGCCAGCATCAGCTTTGATAGCTGATATCAATCAAAAAAGGCAACAGAACCTACACATGGTTCACTCACTCTCTGATGCCCATTTACACTTTTAGAACCACAGATAAGTTGTACCGGTCATCATTACGTGCCAAGTTGATGCTCGGCTTGTAATCGCTTCCACAGTGAGATGCGTGTCGGCTGTGTTTGCAGTCTACTGGCCCAGATAGGCTTGTGTTGTGTCTACTGAGCAGGGTGCTGTCCCACATTCACCCTGCTCTTCATTCCCTGAGTGACTAACACATTGACAGCAGCAAAGTTAATGGATGTGTAATGTCACAGTGGTCGACTCCATCCCACCAGTGCCCCAGATACCTGATAAGAGCAGTGGTTTTCTCGTGAGTGGTGCTGCCGCTCAGTAGAAATAGTGCCATGAATGTTTGATCATTGTTCTGTTTTTAGTTTTTCGTCATTCTTTACTTCGTGTGACTCATCGGCTGCGACATCTGACCGAGGATGTGACGAAATGTAAAGTTTGACTGTTTAACTGACTTTGTCTGACATCGGCCAGTTAATTTAATTTTTATTATATCTCTTGCTTGCTTTCCAGTAGAATGGTAAAATAGACATCACAATCCTAAATCTCCTCTACAAAAAATAATTTTGAAATAGGGGTGATGAATCGTCCCAGATTGAGGACTTTCATTTATTAGAGATTTTTTTTTGTCTGGTTTCATTGCCGTTGTAAAATGCCATTGGAATCAAGGTCAATCCCGTCTGTCTGACCAGTGGATGAATGCATTTTCATAGCTCTAATACCCTTTTGGTATTATGAGAATGAAGTCACGCAGGGCACAATATATAGATGCAGATTCATTTTTAATCGCAAAATATAAGGGGGAGGTTACATTCATGTGGAACACAGTAACATACAATATAGGGCGATATGTTGTTCAGCCATTTTTGTTGCATTTCCAACAGTTTGGCCTATACAGTACAGTACACATGCAATAAAGAAAATATGTGTCTCTCCTGAAATACTCAGGACATTTTAAATCAGCTTATTTAAAAAGGAGTGCAAATGCTGAGGGAGCACATTTCAAACACATTTGTCATGTTACTGACATGCTCTAGATTTAAGTTGGGGTTTTTTTTGCAGTCATTTTCACAACATACTGTACAAGTCAAAGAATATCTAAATAGTTATTCTGAGTATTGCATCATGCTGAAAATAATTTAGGACATTTGCACAACACGTTTTCAACTCAGAACAGATTCTATGGGGGTCGGGCTGTTGCTTTCAATTCACTACTAGCAGGACTGGGAGACCAATGTTTAATATTCAGGTTAATGAAGCACTGACTGCTGATTATACTGTACATTTTAGCTAATTAACCCACTGCAACTTCCATTTTAGTGAGGTATTTAAATTACTTTTTAGTCAGTACTTCCAAACTTTATGCAAATAATGAGTCAGTTTGTCGAACTTTTTTAAAGCCAATGTTGATCAGTAGTCCAAAGAAACTGATTACATTTAATGATGGTACTTTAGTTCAATGACATGGCTTTAATCAACATTAATTGAAAAGATATGACTGGCAATTACTACAGAAGTCTGTCCAGCCATGAATGATTGGTCCAATAGGATGTACTGTATATACCATATACAACAAGTTCAACAGGTAGTGGAAATGTGCTATTACTCCTGAACAGAGCGAACTGAAAGCATAAATTAATCCAACCCTTCATTATACTCCACATTTAATGTCACATAGAATACCTGCAAGAGTTTACAATACACAGGATTATGTAGCTATATCAAGTATCTAAGTGCAATCTACAGTAGTTTGGCACAGTTTCAAATATAAGGTGTTCACTCACTTTTTTGTTTGTTGTAAACACACAAACTACCACAACAGGTCTAGTCACCTGCATACGACAGTGTCTATTTCACAAAGAAGTGAAGATCAGTAGAGGTAGTGCTGGGCGATAAAACGATAATGATATTTATCTCAATATGTTTCTTTGATGATGGAATAAAATCAACTCAGTACTTTTGGTCAAGTACACTGTTTTCTACAAGCGTTGGGTGTGTGGAACTTGAACTTGGAAATAGTTCGAGCTTTCAGCTGCATCTCAGTCTTCATCCTTCAAGTCTATTTTTTGAGCAGCTGTAACTCAAAATACTTTCAGTTACAGAAAATGAAGAAGAATTGGTTGTGGCGTTTCAGTCGTTTCTTGCTCTATTTAGTAGTTCTAGTGAGTTTAATTTTTAATGTTTTTTGTTCTACCAGTATACATTGTAATGATATGTCTCATATCTACTGATGCATTTAAAAAAAGAAAAAAAAACACTCACTCACTCACTCAGCAGACATGGTGTATATTGTGATAAATACTGTTATCGCATTATATGGTCATTTTTATTGTGATAATATTTTCAGACATATCGCCCAGCACTAAGCAGAGGTAAAACGATCAACTCATCATCCTCATCCAATCTCGTCCTCTTTACAGTGCAGTCCACCAGGACATGTCTTATCTAGAGGGATTGCATGCATGGAGCTGGTGTAGACAAAGGAAACAGTCAAGCATGTCGCCCCATCCTTGCAGATTCACAGTATTCAGAGATGATGTCAAAGGGTTAATGAATGATTTACAGTATAGGTCCAGTTTTATGTTCTCTGTGGTCTTCATCAGATTCAGTCAAACAGACCTCCGCTGGCCTTGTGCATGCGCCCTGTTGACTATATCCTGGTACATCTTGGACCTGAGGAATCGTGGGTAGGAGTCTTTCTCCATGAGACTGTAGACTTTAGCTTGGACTTCGTTGAGGCTGGTTGGGGACGGATCCTCCAGGCTCTGCTTGGTCTTTTCTCTGGTGCGGTAGTCAATGTTTACCTGCCAGGTTAAGGAGAGCAAATACAACTTTCTTTTAAAGGGGAAGGTCACTCATGTTAAGTCATATCATCATAGTCACACATAGCAACATTGGCCCCATTTACTCTTGTCATGTCAAGTGTCTCGTGTCCACATAAATCCAGATTTAAGACACTTTAATTTACACTTATATGCGTCTCTGTTGGCCAGATCACAAATCTGATTGAAATCCATCTCGGTTTTTCCGGGTTACGTGCAAATCAGGGTTGACCCTCCTCCAGCTCAGAGGGTGGTGGTAATGTACCTGAAAATTTAGCTAGCGTTAGCGAACAATTATCCATAACCAAACACACACACACACACAAGGTTGAAGTAGTGTGATGCTGTTATAGGACGAAATCTCATAGGGCGGGGTTCAGGGTCGACTGATAAGTCAGCAATACCATGATTTTCTGATCGTTCCATAACCAAGTAGTTTTGGCTGCCAAAACCTAACCAAACCTTAACCATAGCAGTGGCAGATGAGAAAACGCTCATTTGGTTCATTTTGGAAGGCAATGAAAAAATGACTTATTTTGTGGTTTAGTTCAGAGGACTCGTTGCCTAGAACCAAGAAGTCAGTAAACTAAAATAAGAAATGAGGCAAACAAGCTGGAGGTGGGTTCATCGAGTTAACCAATCAATGTGCTATGACAGAGCAGTTCTGACCAACAGTGGTCAAATGTTTCACAATTCATGATCAATGCTAGAAGTAACAGAGAGACTGAATTGCATAAAAAGGCGAAGTTAGATTTTAATAGAGCAAAAATATCTAAACTTAATAAGCTTATGTCACGGAGACTGAGTCAGTATTTGGTAAACCTCGTCAGTCTTTTGGAGAGTGTGGAAATAATGAGAGGTTGATAGAGAAAGTCTCTTTTCAGTAAAGACAACAAACAAACAAACACCTTTCTCTTTGTGAAACAGCAGTGTTTTAAGTGAAATGTAGGCTTAAACCTTGGTCTGACCTTGGTCATCATGGTCAGTATATACACTGTAAATATACCAAGATATTGCAATTACTACATATTGGTATTAAAAAAAAGGCTTTCCCCCAGCCTCACTAAGTAAAAAGAAGACATTAACACCAGTCACACACACACACACACACACACACACACACACACACCTCTCTTGGTGCCTGAATATCAATGAACTCCTTGAAGATCTTGTTGGCTTTCGACACAAGCTTGGTTGAGCTCTTGATTTTTTTGTACTCCTCGCAGGCCATCCAAAACTCGATATTCTCGTCACTGAACTCCGTTTTGAGAAATGTCCGGAAGGCAGCCAGGCCATCTGGAAAGGACAAATGAATCAGACGGTAAGGGAGGAGGTAAAAACAACAAAAACACACTTCAAAAACATGATTGATACTGCAGCTTAGCACCTATTTCTGTATAGCAGCTGAGAACTCCCTCTTCTTTGGATGTTTTTTTTCCCTTCAACATAGAGCAGCGTGATCATGTGATAATACCCTTCATCCTATGTTGACATTTTTCCAGTGCGTACACACTCTTGTTCCCGGAAGCGGGAAGCAGCTCTCATGATTAGAACACAAACAAAAATACCCCCACAAAGACTTCTTTTTTTTCCCCCGTCTTCATCAGTCAAGATAAGTGATCAATTAATGTGCTCCCCGTTGATGATAACACAGAAGAAGGGCATGTTTTTCTATGGGCCCGTGTCATGTTATTTCCACCCTTCTCATTTCTGCTGTTTACCTAACAAACCTGGGCAGAGCAGAGGGGATGGTCCATCTGTGGATATGCAACATTCCGCATACAGAAACACACATTCTAATGAGTGCACACACAACAACATGCAGGTTTACACGGGCACAGGGCTACACACAAACAAACACACCCACTGGGCTACTGTTCGAAGTCCCCAAATAACTGTGGTAACACAAGTGGAAAGCAGATGTCACAGGCAACAGGGAATCTTCAAGCTTTTACACGGTTCCCTCTTGCCTACTTGAACTTTTAGGAAAGCGTATGAAAGGATTTTCTCCTTCATGACACACTTAGTGAAAAGCTCTTAAAGAGTGCAGACCTCTGCTGAGAAATTTCTCTGCATTATAGACTTAATAGAAAATTCCTTGCATCCAGAGAGGCATCAGAATTTGGATAGGAGACGGACAATCACAGATTACATGAGGTGCCATGTTTCTTTTAAGTCACGTTCAGTCGTTCGTGAGAAAGTGGTCAAACGCTCAAAGTGTCCCATGTTAATAAATCTGGATTGGCACTCAAAATTAATAAAGTATTTTTTTTTCTTTTAGCCTCTACAGATAATCTTGTAAAAGTTAGTTTAGTATTTTTTTGTGTCCCACATTTCATGATAATTATTTATGAAGTTATGTCTAATTTCTGTCATTTACTGCTCTGTTTTTTGTTTTACTGTAGTTGTTTTGATAGCATCCATGTAGTCCTGTAGGCTGCCAATAATCCAAGAACTATGGGTATGGAGTATGGAGTATGTATGAAGCCGATTTTTTATTTCAATTAACAACAACAACAAAAAAAAGGCACAGGGTTTTCTTTTTTCTTGTAAACAAAGTTATTTTTTCATTCAGCGTTTGTCACCCAAAGGCATCTTACAAATCCTACAACTTGCAATAACTGATTTTTTTGGCCACATGGGGGCAGCAGAAACAAGTTGTGAACACAGCATCGACATTTGAAGTTGATATGGCAAACTGTTACGTATTTATGCATTCAGCAGTTACCGAGCAACATTAACTTTCATATGGAGCCGTGTTTGTGTCCACCTGGTGAACGTAAGTCCAGTAGTTAGGGATCCGATCTCAAAGACTCAGCATTTTTTAACTGATCGGTATTGCTATATATTGTACGAACATAAGCCCAGTCCTTTGTTTTACGTCAGCTGTCACACGTGTTTTTACTCGCAAAGCTTTCCTGCACAGCAACACAATGAGTGTAGCCGTCGTCAACTCTCTGTCTCTCCTCCACTCTGCTGAGCTCCACGTGTGTGTTGCCTCAGACATACTTTCCATGTTCAGCGTTTGCAGACAGCTGTGGACGGACACGCGGCTCCATTCATTCTTTCATTGAGGGTCCGCGTGTGCACACTCGCCAGCCACACTCAAAACAACAGACTGTAACGTTAGCTATGGCTGGTAGCGACCTTGCTAAGTAGCGGGTAGCTTGTACTGAGTGTGGCCACTCGTCTTGTATTCTTTCAAAGACCAATTATAGGCAGTGCCCGTTCAAAAACAGCAGGGCTGAGACCCGCCCGCGGCGGAAATAAAAAACTCAATGGAATACAGTTCATTCAGGTGACTCAGGCAAAGGCTGAAGCAACAACTTTAACAACTTTAACAAGGAGACTTTTAAAAGGAGAGAAATTCCCTTGAGACAGTGATAAGGCCAAAAAGATTACAGAGGGTTTGTTATTTTATAACATGTTATTTTGTAAAAAATAAAAATAAAGAAACATGAAGGAACAGCTCGGATGCAGGCAGTTTTTTCTTAATGCACTCAGGAACTATTGTCAAGCATATAGATTAGATTGATTTTAAAAACTTTAATGTACTTGCGTCATGTGTCAAGTGTGCGCTGTGCAGCTGTATTATCTAGGAAAATAGTATCAGGGCTCGGTATTGGCAGATACTCAATATCAAATGACTCAGATCGGGGGCAAAAAAACTTGATCGGGACATCCCTACCAGTATTGATTCTCTTCTAGCTCTGTTTTTGGTCTCTACGAACCCATAAGGGAAATATCTGGAAATATGGAGTGCAAGTGAAGACTGAGTTGACGCAAGAATCCAGAGCAGGTTAACATGAATTTAGTAGGAACTCTAGCTGACAAACCTTAAGTCAGTGCAGCAAGGGAACTCAATGAACTGACAGGAGACTGTCCAGAGACTCATGCTTAAATACATCAGAGCAATTAGGAGCAGATGGGAGTAATAAGGACAGTGCACAGCAGCTGGGGCTGAGACAATCACTGGAGACTCGAGTGATAATGCGGCACACTGGGACCAGCCAAGATATTATTTAAAAAAATACATTAGTGCTGAGCTTAAAACATGGCTGCTATGCTAAGGTCTTGAAATACTGACATTTTGATTTGTTTGCATGTCACTCTGGATAACAACCTGGGCCAAAATACACACTGTAACCCAGGTTAATTGAAAAGCACAGCACCGCTGCTTGTCAACCTCACAGAATGTTCTTGCACTAACAAGACATGTAACAGCTCACAGTGTGCGCAGGCCAGGCCCCCAGCACACACACAATCAGCTTTACACACTGAGGAATGGCACTAGAATGTGTTATACACTGTTCCTCCTTTTAAATGAAATTAAGCCAAGGTGAATGTAATCTCCTATCATGGGAACATTCAGTACTGTGTTCCTATTGCTTTGACATTACTTATGTAATGTATGTGTGTGTGTGTGTGTTGATGTACATGTTGTAGTTCACCTCTCTAATGCTTGGTCAATTGAAACAGGATACGCAGGTGTGTCACGCTCTCTCTGCCTGGGGAAGGCCCTATTCTTGGCTCTGTAACAAACTTTATGTTTTGTGTGGGTGACATTAGCTTTCTAATGGTTATGTGTCAAATCAAGGTGTTATGTCATAACCTTGATCTCAACAAAACAGATAATGTTCATGCGAGTGCAGGATGTTTACAGCTTTCTTTTAGTCAAGACTGGCTGTCTCTAAGCCCTTTGTTAGCGCAGTGCTTGGTATGAAGTTAATCACTCAGATGACAAACCTGTGTGAAAAGTGGTGCATCCCAGTTTTGCAAGCTCAGACCAAAGGTTTGAAACGTAACTGTGATTAAGGACAAAATAACCAAATACTGGGGAGTTTATTGTCTTTTCTACTTAAGGAGGGAACAGAACTGAAGATTATTAGAATCTGAAATAAATAAGACACACCAGGCATCACAGAAATATCCACAGATTTTTAGTTTTTCAGTCAGATTTCAGTTGTGTCACGAACCACTCATATCCCACAAGAACAAAAATGGGCATGTGACATTACCAAAACAGAAATTAAAGAGACATTTATCCAGAGCAATTGGCATGAAAAAGCAAAGGAAAGTGGTCAATAGAGACAACTGGGAAGCAAGGAGTTTGCAGTCACATCGCATCACAGTGACAATGATGATCCACATGTGAAAATCAAACATGCTTAAGATTATTTTAATGGAAAAGAAAAGAAAAGCAGCGACTGGATCAGTAGGTTAATGATTAAAACCCCTGTTTTTCTCTGTTTCATATTACTGTAGATTGAACATCTCTGAGTTTTGGACTGTTGGTCAGACAATGCAAGACATTTGAAGATGTAACATTGGGCTCTGGGAGAGCATACTGGGCAATTTTCACTATTTTCTGACATTGTATAGACAAACTAATTATGTCAATTAAATTCAAATTTATTGATAATGAAAACAATAGTTAGTTGCAGCCCTAGCTGAACGTGCTTCGTTTTTCATAAAACATTTGCTAGTAGTCTTTTTCTGCCCTGCTACCACCACCAACCGTCGATCACGGAACAGTGAAGCATGCATGCACTTCAGGTTTGCATTAACACCCTCTGCATTGGACAGGAAGGCGCATAGTGTCAGCTACATGTGTGCACACTAACAGAGTGAAAGACACACACAAAGACACACAAAACATTCGACTAGTAACTACTACGCACAGCATTTTATCTCCAATTTCTCAACAGCAACTGTGCCAGACTACAACAGACTTGATTCAACTTTGTCTAATCACACATCATCCCAAATCACAACTACAATCAGTGCAGTAATTAAAGCTCTAAACCGCACATAAATGTACATAAGTTCCTTGTTTTTGTCTCTATCTTTGATTCTAACTGGTCATGGCTGCTGCACTAAGTTTCTCAGTGTACCTTTAAGTGAAACAGAGTATTGTATCTGGTACTTGGTTTCTGCTTGTGGCACCTGTTGAGCCATGGATTCTCTCACTGCTAATGCACACTAGACTTTTTTTTTCACTTTACTCTAAACAAGTAAAAACATAAAGTAAAAAACAAGTTTCTGCCTAAGATGTTTTGTTTTTCAGGAAAGGGCTATCTGAGGTTTTATATAAGTCATGCACATTTTGGTCTCCTTGCTTCAGAATATTTTTCCTTCTACTTACAGCTTACTAATCAGTTTCTAAAATAACAAAAGCACAGTTTAGAAATCTGACCACATTTCCACATCAATTTTTTAACATGTGACCTCCCTGGGTTCAGTACAACACAAGCATCTTGAAAGGCAAAGAGGAGTTTTCATATCAGGCAAATGCTGATTTTCATCAAACAGGAACAAGAGTGTGTGTCAAGTGTTTCTGGTGATTTGAATGAAGAAATATCACAAAGTGGACGTGCTCTGAATCCACTTTTGTTTAGTTTAATCTGTCAGTTTGGTGAGTTTGATGTCACGGACGCTATGTCACATAACTCGTTAGCCGTTACAACTTGTGTGTGTGAAGATGGATGTTTGTGAGAGACTTTGTGCCAGTGTGTGTTTTTGGTCCAAGGGGAAGGTCACAGATAAGTATGTGACTAATTATGCGGTAAGAAGTCCTCACAACACAGAAATCAGACCCTTACATAAGATGGTGCTGGGGGGGTAATGGACTTGAGTGAAAAATAGAAACTATTAAAGAAACAGGAAATGACTTTTTTTTACCGCTGCATTAAGGTGGCTTTAATTTCCTGGCTGTACAGTACGTGACTTGCGCAGTAGGGACTGTTCCCCCTGAAAAATAGAAAAAAAAGTCCACTTACATTTGTGAGAGAGAAGATGATCAAACGATTCTGACCATCGAACAACCTCATCCGTTGATAGTCTGATGGAGAGAAAACCAAAGGAGACTGCCTGAGTAAGATGCTAACCGACCACTGTGCTTTCATGCATTTTTAACACAAGATGGTACTGTATTTATTATTGAAGGGTAGCCAAGTTTAATGCATGATTTATCCTCAGCTCACAGCGGTTCTTCCGCTCAAGGTTCACATTTTAATGCCGTTCTATGAAGTGGTGAAAACATGATGGGATAACACACTATCTTGGAAATTATATGGATGCATTAATGCTATTGTACCCCTCCATCCTGGTACATATGGAACATTAGGCAATTTGTGAAACACAGTTTTTTGAACATAAAAGCTCAATAACAATGTATCTTAAAAAACGTCCGAGCTTTGTCTTTCTTCTATAAGGTTTATGATAGGATTATGTGTTCCAGCACCTTGCTGGGTTACTTTACATAGAAGTGATTGCATTTACCACCCATATGTTATGCGTAGTATGACTTGGAAATATTAGCAAATTAAGGCATTAATAAGTCTAATGACTGACCTCATTTGCACAAATGGTTGTGTTTAATATATCACGTTTATGGCAGTACATTAGGCAGCTTAAGTGTGAACCAATTTAATCACACTGAGAGAAATGTTTCTCTATTGGCATACATTTGCAATGGCCTTGTTACTGTCAAGGCTTTTCCCAGCAAGAGCAAACACCAAGTCTTGATTTGTTGGAAAAAAAACAACAACAGAGTAAAGTTGTGTCATGGAAATGTTTGGTATACTGAACAACAGGAAGTTGAATTCCTTGCCTTGCCTTAAAGAAGACAGCTTGTTCTGCAAAAGTTTGACAATTTTGAAATAAATTTCATAACATGCTCAAACTTTGAAGGCCAAGCATGGCATCTAGAATGTTATTTAACACAACAGAAGCTTGAGTTTGAATTTGTTTAAAAGTTGCAGTCCCACAGAAGACAACAGACTTTTTGGCAGACTCACTTCAGACACCTGGCGGTGGTTTCGTGGGCCGGAGGCAAGAACTCGGAGAAGTCACTGTAGGAGTCAGATTTGTTGGACAGGCAGCCAAGTCTGGTCTTCATGGTGCTGATCCTGCTGAGAAAACACACAATACTCCTCTGACTGTATATCTCAGCATACAGATAAAACCTTATGACAAAGAAAAGATGCCTTCCATGTATGTAGGCAGTGTCTGCAGCTGATGACTCACGTGTGGATGCATGGATATGTTTGTCACTTTGAAAAAACATTTCCCATTTTCTGTTTCTCTGAGAAGCAAGGTTGTGACCAGTTGGTTGAGGACTTAAAAACCAAGAGCCAGCTCCAAATATATACCCAAAGACAGCTGAGACCATCAGCAAGAAACTGTTGCATTTCCATAACTGGAAAATAGCAACTATGTTCAGTCAATTTCCCTGGATAATTGAAGGTTACGGTGATAGTAATGCTACATGCTTGCATTTGTTAGTATTTTAATTGACTGAAATTGTAGACAAAACATGTACACCTTAAAAATGCATTTTAACTCTAAGCTCAGCACCATCAAGAACACTGCCGTCATATTTTAGCTGTTGCTAAGGTGGCTAATCGTATGTTTTAGCTTCATGTAGTTCGGCCGCCCCTTTAGATATTTAGACTATGCATAAGTTCTTAAATGTTGTTGGGAGATCTGATGAATAAACTGATTGTAAGAAACAAGATGCAGAGAGATAAGGCCAACTGACTGGACAGGACTGGACTGGATGTAGACAACAGGTGCAACTCCATATGCAAAAAGCTGATTCAGTGTGGCTCTGCCTCATTCAGAAAGGAGCTTCAAACATCCCTGATATCCAGATTCACATCCTGATAAGGTTCCTTGTTTGAGTGATAGTTTGCAGAGTTTAAGAAAACCTCATACGCAACAAGTCATGACTGCAACTGCAACAGAGGCTGAGATACGGAGGCAGCACGGTCTCTGATAATTTCACCAACATTATCCAACTTGCATTAAGTATGCTTAGTAGCTCTCTATACTTCTATAGATGTAGTAGATACTCCACTGTTCAGCTAATTCACTCATCATCAAACTGATCATTGTGCTAGGACAACAGAATACATAGAATAATAAAAAATATATTAGTTAGGTTTATTTATTTGTTGGATATGGAAAATAGACAATTTGATTTTTAGCGACAGTCTTTAAGATGGCCCTTAATTGTGAGTATGACAAAAAAAACTCCACTGCTTTCTTTCAAATGGAGATTTGAATGCACTGAAATGAACCATATCCCCATCTCTCATCACAGTCTGTCCCATCTTATTTCTACACTGCTGCTGTCATGTACCATTTGTCAGAGTTCTGCCTCCAGGACATGGGTCACTCCAGATGGGGCATGGTTGTAAAGATGCTCCATCAAAGGCCAAACATTTCTCTAAAAGTAGGTCTATTTCACAGAATTAATGAAAACCACTGGATGGATAGACAATCTGTCATTCAGGTAAAATCCTCCAAGCCTCAATCTTGAATTTAAAGGGCCATGACGGGGGAAATCGAGAGTATATAAAAAATGAATGAATTAATGAATTCTGCTTCTGATTTTCCTTTTTGACGTCATTAAGGCTATGTGTCTTATCCTTTTACAATAAACCATAAAGTTTCTTAGTGAAATGTAAGTGCTGTATGAGTGAATAATAAAATATTAATAAAAATGTAAATGTTGTCTTCTTCTAACAAGAAAAATAAGCATTCCAAAATGTTTCAAAAAAGATTACATTTTTGATTTTGGCATAGTGAAACATTTTAGGAAATACACTTTTTACTGTCTCTATGCTAAGCTAAGCTAACCGGCTGCTGGCTCCAGCTACACATTTACCATAGAGATGTGAGAGTGGTTTTGATCTTCTCATCTAACTCTCCTCCAGAGAGTAAGTAAAGAGGCTTTTCCCCCCCAAAAATGTATTCCTTTAATAGAACATTGAGTTAATTAATTCATCAAACCTTAAAACAACTTTATGTCTGTTCTGCTTTAATAAGAGAACCCTACAACCTGAAAATGCTTAATCTGTAGCAAGGCTACATTTACATGATGCCGTCTAGGCTTCTATTTAAATATATAGATATAATCTTTATTTAATCAGGTAATCTCATTGAAATCAAGATCTCTTTTGCGAAAGAGACCTGAGTTGAGCAGAGAGAAAGAAAAACAAATGTAACCAGACATAACAAAAGCACATACATTTAAAATCAGCCAGTGGGATGAGACATTCAGGTTTTTAAAGCTTCTGTAATTCATTCCATTTATAAAGTGCAAAGCAGTGTAAGGCAGTCTTACCAAGTTCATTATTTCCCCTACGGGTCACTAGAGTTCTGGTTTGGTGATTAGTGGTTTTTAAATTTGAATGGAAGCTTCTGCAGGATACCTTCATTAATAATAATCATACAATATAGTTCTCTTCTTGTGAGGACCAGTCTGCTTTTTGGTAAACAGCGTCAAGTTGTTTTAAGGTCGCGCGAGCAGCACAAGAACAAAGGATATCTCCGTACTCAAGCACAAACATGATGGTTGACTCTACAATCACTTCCCTGTCCTTTAAGACATAAACATGCTTCATTCCAATATAAGAAACTCATTTCTTTAGTTTTGTGACAGACTGTTGTGTAAAAGTCTCCGGAGTAATCTAATGGACAATAACAAGTTCAAAACTAAGACAACTTGTATCCGTCTATTCATTCATGCAGCCTTCCATTCATAGTATTTGTCCATTCACCTTAAAAAGCCACTACTTCATAAGTTCTTTCTTTCTAGCGTTCCTGTCTCCTGGATGGTATCAGTGCAGTAGCAGAGTTGGAGCAGTGGATTGTTTTGATGCTTGGACCTTGAATTGGGAACATTGCATGAAATGTACTGTTCATTAGCCAGCCAAAAGCCATTTGCTGGTATTAATGGGCTTCATCCACCACATGAATGCCAAGGCTTTTTAGAATTTCACTTGGTGTCCTCCATCTATACTTCTGACAGTTTCCTTTGAGGTGTGTGTGTGTTTGTGTGCACATGAAAGACAGAATGTGCATTTGTGTTTGGGTTGGACTAATATATCAGGCTCCTGAAATTGCCTTTAAGTGAAAATTTGATGGCAGTCTGCTTTGTCATCAAGTCTGAGTGTCAGAGCGGTAAATATATACATTTTTGCATAGAGAACATGAGTTTAAAAAAAAAAAAACATCAATGAAACCTGCCACACTCTCCAGTGAGGAGCATTTGTTTGGGTTTTAGTGGAGAGTTAATAGCTTACATGCTCTTTCAGAAGCTATTCTAATCAATCAAAAGCAAAACATTGAATTTTTTCAGCTTGATTCAGATGCACTGCAGATATGATGCTTTCTGCCCCAGAAACACCCATGTTATGTATCAGATGTTATGTATAGAACAGATGCACTGGACTGGAAGGGTAGTTTGCGTGTCATCTATGTGAGTCATAATCTCAAGGTGCACATCATTCTTTAATGAATAGCTATTTTCAGAGGGGACTGCAAAAATAATAGGCAGAGATATTTTGAGCACAGACTGTGTATAGACTGAATTTATAAAAGTTCACTAACGAGGGTCGAGTTTTACGTCAGATTTCTCCACCAGACTTGTGGAAGGTTATAAAAGAGTGTAGTTGGGTGACTTTCTCACACAATGTGGCAGCAACAGCACTAACACTTATACTAATACAAATACAGGACACATTGCTGTTCTTAAAGCCCTGCAGGAAGGGAGGCTAAAAATATAAAGTTAAGGATTAAATGCACACAAAAGGTCAGAGAATCACAAAATTCTAATCTTCTTCTGTCATGGTACACATAACATTGTGCAACATACTGTGTGCAAGTGAAATTTTGGTGCAAGGTTAGTGCTCGAGAAACAGTCAAGGGATCGCTAAAATGAATCGGATACATCCTCTGGGGAACAGGATTTTCTCAGCAAATTTCACGGCATTGTGGTCATTAGTCAGCTTATGTACAAAGTTAACAGATTGGCTTTATATAATGGCCAACATGGACATTGATTTTAACAGTCTTCCCCAGCAGATGAGGAGAAGGAAAAAGAGAAATTTTAACCTTTACATGACAACTGGGCAACTCCATCCGACAATCAGGATTATATATGATATATATAATTATATATAATATCACACATTATAGAATGTGCTGGTGCCCCATTATTTTATTCATAAATCAGTGTTTCTATTTCAGCACCACAAAATTTTACACAAAAATATTTCCTTGTATGTTTGTTTGCTGGGGTCTGCTTGTACTCTTATTTTATTATTTTTAATAAAAAATTATTATATTATTTTATTTTAAATCAAGGCTTAAAACTTTTCTGCCACTGCCTCTTAATAAATTACATTTGCAGCGGCTTTAATTCATTCATTAATATCGGAAGTGGAAGCCAGCCTTCAACAGTTTATTATGGTGGAATCGGTACGTGTGTCAGCATGTGGCTTTTTCAGTGCACAAAGGTCATCAAGTGGAATTGATGAGGAGAGACGTGGACATATTGATAAGTCAGCTGTGTGCCAAACTGTCAATAACACGATGACACACCTCTCCCTCCTCCTGTTATGCCTTCTCTCCTCGCCTCTCCTCCTCTGTTTTGACAAATCTGTATCTCTCTGGCTGTTGTGAGCTGCATTCTTCGTCTGCAGTGTGGTGCAGACACGTGCCACCGCTGAGCTATTTATAAAAATCCCTGACAAATCCATGTAGTCAGGAGGAAGGAGTGCATGTTCTATTCAGCCATGCAGCAAGGCCGACTCCTGGAGGAAAGAGGCTAAAAACAGCAACAGCACTCTAATGTCTCAGATATACACAAGTACGCCTCGTGAATCTAAAAGTACGGGCAACATCCGCTAGACCTCCAGTATCCGAGATGCCCGTTGGGGTTGGTGGATTAACAAGTAAAAATCTAGATCATGGAAGTTGTGTCTGCGTGTGTGTGTGTATGAACATCTTCTTTGATGTTACCTAACTTGGTGCAATGCAGGTTTTCAGATTTCCCTCCATGTCCTCATTTGTGGATGCTGACAGAAGACACTGTGCGGTTCTATAGCATGACATGCTGCAAAGCGATTATGAAACGGGGTTTGTATAATAATGAATAGATAAGATTGACCTACACAGAGCAAATTCACATGAATATGCTCTGCAATATCTTCTGCTTAAAAATTGGTGGTTTTATTTTGTAGTTTCAGTCTTGAGTCAGTTATGCATATTGTGGTAAGACCCAAATTCGTTTGGTGCCGATAGGTGAACAGTATTGATTAAGATGATGATTATGTATGCGTGGATGCTCAGGTGCACATTTTCTGCACTGATGTTAACGTTGACGTGAAAAGCGAAAACGCAGAGACTATGTGTGTGTGTGTCACGTCATCTCAATTTAAAAGAAGAACATCTTAAGTACAGGTCACATCCCTGCTCTCATTCCTGCTGAGTGCAAGTAAAAATAGCAACTTGTCAAGTTACATTTTTGTACATTCTGGGTTGCGCCCAAGAATAGCAGATCACGTTTTTGTCCTAAATCTGGGGCGATCCCCCAACATACGTCACACTGTTTTTATATAGCACTGTACTGCGTTGATATTTGGCTCATAATATCCTATAGAAAACAAACAATGACAATTACTAGACTTGGTCCTGTACAGATAATTTGAATTTTACATTTGCAATACAGTACACAGAACAATACTGCTACTGTTAGTACTGTATTAACTACTACTACTATTAATACCACTACTACAACAACAACTACTAAACTACCACTAGCTAAAAACTAGTAAGAATAATAGAAAAAAACATTCAACAATCTAATAGCAGTAATTCAAAGTATACATGATTTGTGGTAAATGGACAAAAAGCACAGACAGTCCGTCACACTGGACCAGCTTTCCTGCAGCCTCACTTGCCAGTAGCTGTCTCTCACATATCCATTAATTAATTCTAATTCATGAACTTGTTAATTAATCCACTCACTCACTGTCAACCTCTCTGCCCCCTCCACTTTTTCACACACACTGAAACGGGGTCATTTGCTTGTCTTATCTCTGCAGAAGCACTGAGCTGTGTCGGGCGCTTTGCTTCGATGACACTGTCTGGCCTTGTTGGGCTGCTATTTTTCTTTTTTAAGAGAACACAGGGTCAAAAATACTACCAAATGCTACTAAAGGAATCATCACGTTCCTCAGGACTAATAAGAGACATTTTTAGAAATGTTGGCATATTGTATTTCTTCCAGTATCTGTGAGTAGGTCAGTGCAACAGTAAATAAAAGAAAAGCTTTTAAAAGCACTCTATGAAGTTTTTAACAGTCTCAATTTAATACCGATGCCTCTATATGACCTACATAAGCATATGAGACCAACAGCGAAAAGACTGGCTGTTTCTACTAGTTTCTAGTAGTTGTTCTTAATACCTGTCCCCGGGTCGGATTCCCAGCAAAATCAGACAAAGCGATTCATTGCAGACAGACCAAAAGAGCCTATGTTTACATTTCCCAGGCCAGTTAAAAGGAAGCATGAGGAGATTTTTCTTTAGAGAATTTTATTTTTGATGTTATATTTTGTGGTTATGTCTGATACTGGGGCAGGACCAGCAGAGAGAAAAAGCTAAAAGTTGGCCATTCAACAGATGGAGAGAATTGCGGGACTTGAAAGGATTCAGTCCCGAAATCAACACAAAATGAAAGTTCCTTGTAGTTGCTTTAGGTTCTAGGTTAAATTTCTATTGTGCTACGTTCGTAAGAGAGATAGTAGAAGCAACAAAAGAGAACAGCATTTGCTTATTAAGTGCCAAAGATTATTACAACTGAGGTAAATGCTGAACAAGCAACAGACGGGACATCTCTCACATTTTGATGCAATCAGTGCCAAATGTTTCAACATGTAATCACATAACTTTCACTCTCCATTCATTCCAAGACACAGTTTTAGCTGTTTTCAGGCTAATTAAGATGCACTGTGACTCAGATGGCGAGTTATCCAAGGCGAGTGAACAGCAATTCAGTTTTGGCAAGTCCAGGCATGTCCCTTTCCTCTCTACAGCCAAGTTGTCAGATTTGGGACTTGAGTCACAAGAGCACAACTGTGGTCTTGCACTTGTGTGCTCGCATGTGTGTATTTGTGTGCTGCCCCGAGAGCGGAAGCCCGACTGCCCACGGAAGTATGTGTCAGACCATCTGATGTGTTGCCACCATTAGGAACAACAGAAGGAGGAATCGTGGCTGATTTGGGGTTTATTTCTGTCCTCGCAGATGTCTGCACTGCTCGTCTGGCTCAGGTAGATTTCAGGACAGGACTATCCACAGCACACTCTGCCCTGAGGAGCCGCTAGCTGCTGCTCTGATCCGGAAACGCCTGCAGCTACAAACACCATTGCTTCTCACTGACTTGTCTCCTTGTGCCCGTGTGTTGTTGTTGTCTTGCAAGACAACTCAGTACAAAGGCAAAAAGTGGAAGTGAACATTGGTGAAGTGAAAATGATGAGCCTTCTCTGACACATTAACAGATCTTTTTAAATGGAGTAGATGTCAGTCAAAGGCGCATTTATGAACTTAATTTTGAATAATTACTTTTGTGTGATTAATTTTTATCATTCTTTTTATTGACATTGGAGGCATCGTTTTATTTCATTTTGTGATTGTTCTTTTCCTTTTATCCTGATAAGCAGTTTGTGTCTGTTGTGCTACAAACCGAATCATTCATTATCTTTTTGACGTTTAATAATAATGATTGAGATACCACCACCGATAATGGCTTACAGGTACTTAATTAGGTACTGAATTAATAAACAGGTGCTATATATAGCCACAGTCGTGAGTAATAGTTGCATGTGCAGCTGTTCTGACATTGTTGGAGAACCTCGCCGACGTTGAACAATCAGTAAAGTTGCACCTTTCTGCTGTTCTTTTCACTTACAGGTATAACAAGTGGTGGAGCAGGCAGAAGTATTGATACAGTATGCAAAGAGGTGATTTAGAGCGTGTCTGCATCCAAGAGATTTATAAAACAGAATATACTTTTGATGAGAATAATGCGTATGCTTGCAGTGTTTGTGTCTTTGTGTGTATTTGTGTCTTTGTTTACTTATGAGTTTCATACATCTTGCTCCTGTTGTCCCAGGGGTATTTGTAAAAACTGATTTTCACCCAGACAGTTTTCCATTATTGTTTTTTTTTTTAACATTTAGTATTTACTAGTTTTGTAATATTAAAAATAATTATGTTTCAATTTGAAAACTATTTTTAAAAAATAAATAGCAAAAGTAATGAGCTCTTGTTATGCATAGGAATGCATAACTTCAAGATGTTTCTAATATTATGTCCACCTCCAATATCAATAATGTCTGCAACGGGGACAGAACTGGAAAACAATTCAGTATGAGTAACAGACTTAAAACCTTCCGACTAGTGAATCATGTTCCTTACTATACGTCATGTTCCATAACTCTGCGGTCCCTCACTCCTCTGAGGCCTCCTGTGATGACACCTGAGCACATTGTTCACTTCAACAGTCTAATAGGTCAACCTGGGATAAAGCTGCCCAGGGGCTTTTCAGCACATAATGCCCTGATACTATTTTCATCTACTTTCTACTCAGAAAGGTACACTCATGTACTGTTAGATTAATGTCACTCCCCCCGCCGCACTGGCCCTCCTCTGTCTATTTATTTTGTATCAACTTAATCTGTGTCCAGTTCACAAGCTTCAGCAGCTTATAATTTAATCTCCAAAAGAATAGAAATGCACTGTGCAAGCCTTACAGGGACATGGAACATTATCTATCTCTGCAGCTTGTTTGGCAACCTGAAAAAGATTGCCCATCTGCTCTACAAATATTACTATGTTTATCATTTTATCCTCTTTCCACCGAGGTACAGTCATGTTCATTTGGATTAATGTTGCTCTCCTGCCTGCAGGTGTTCTGCTGTTGCCACTTTTTTGTTTCAAACACTGACAAACAAATAAAAGCTTGTTAAACTCAGCATCGTAATTAACCTAATATAAAAATACCATCAGACATATGCACCTATTTATTTTCCATTGTGATTTTGAAATTAGGAAAAGATTTCTTACACTTTATAGAGAATAAAAGGTGCTCGTTAAATTAGTGTAGCTTGGACCAGGCAAAAAGCGAGAATTAGCGTGGGGGTGGGAGGTATCTGACCATCTCAATAGCATTTTTACAGCTATTTTTGTCCGTCCATCCACCTATACTTACATTTTCTTTCTACTTATTCATGGGGTGCTGGAGCGTGTCCCAGCATGCATCAGGTGAAAGACAAGGTACACCCTGGACAAGTCACCAGTCAAATATATCACAGGCAAACTTCACATAGAAGTGAGATGAAAATTACACCTGAACAAATCAGTGCTGACGATAATAACCGCAAAGAATGAAAGTAATGCCTGACCACATTAAATGAATGAAAGTATTTTACTCTGTATGAGTTATACATGCTTGTTTTAGAGTTGGCAGCTGGTTTGGGAACAGCCAGCGAGTTCTGGGCAACTTGGGACACATTATTAACAAATCATTCTTGATAAACAAATGACTGGGTTCTGCCAGTGAAGATTAAATGAGGCTCGTTAACAACTGTCTAGTGTGCATGAATGTGATAAGCAAAGCCAAGCTATGACATCATGTGATGTTTGCAAACTGCATCTTATCCATTGTTACAGGAGGGTCAGTTCAAATACATTCTCACGTAATTTAAAAAAAAAACCCTTTTAAGTACAAGTAGGTTGCCTCATAAGGTACTGTAGATGTTTCTCCAAACTGTGCACTCGCAAAAGTGTCATGACTGACCAGTCGGCGAGCACATTAGCCCCTGGGCAGACATTTCAATAGTAAGACAATAGTTAAAGCAGCACTAATAATTTTTTGGGCTACTTGCTGGCATATTATGGAATAAGCAAATGGGTCGGCAAGCAATTGCCTATTTCTACATCCAGCATGCACAGTGCAAAATTAGCATTAATTTGGATTCATATTTCTGCTGACCTGCAAATGTAAGACCAATATCCTCTCTCTCTCTCCCCCTTAGCTGTTTTTCTCACAAACTCCCCAGCTGCGAAATGTTCCACTAAGTTTACCAGCCAGTTGCTAACTTTCGGCTGTTTATTGCTGGGCAGGTAGCGTGCAGTCAGTTTATCAGACTTTTTTCACTGAAATCAGCTGTCTGTTGCTGCTGGGAACAGAGTTCAGTAAATGTGCTGTAAAACCAAAACAAAGAAATGAAAGACAATAAAGATGCTCCGTAGAGTTGAGGTTGACTGCCGAGTCAAGTGATAATTCTCTGTGGGTTTGTCACTATGAGCTACAGCTCACATAGTAAACACAGTAATCTGACTTACTGGTAACAATATAAACCTCAATCATTAGCAAAATGATCAGCTTTCATTCAGCACAGTATGTAAAGCTGACTGTGCTTGAAGCTCTTACCACTCCCACCCACCTTATGGGTGAAGGGAGGGCGAACAAGGCTTCCCAATCTTTGGCCCGAGTATTTGACTCACAGCTATGTCAGATTACACTCGAGTAAATCTGCCTGTCACTGGCTGGACAGGACTATTAAAAGCACATGCATGCCAGAGGTGTTCAGGATGATAAGGGCACACGACTGACTTGCATTAGCTTCTGGAGAACATTTTGCTTGGTGATAAAATTAGAGCTTGTCATCTACTGTAGGCTATATCCGCACATGATGGGATGTGACCGGACTGAATGGGCTTTTGTATGGTCCTGCAGAATTTCTTGTTGGGGTAGTGTTAGGATAAGGAGAGTAAGAATTAACTACTGGCAAATTCTTTGTGATTTGGGGCTTTAGTCGGGTTTTGCTAATGAGCTACCACCATCCAGTGCCGTCTAGAGGAGAAATGTACATGCAAACCTTACACTTTAAATATTGGATGAAAGTTTACAAAACAGTGATGGAGTTACATTAAGGTACAGGAAGCCTGGAAGTAATTTATCAATTCTGTGGCTGACAAAAGAAAAGCAAAATGGCTGTCATGTGTTTGTAAACATACAGGATATTTGCAATGGATTAGCACATCCAATCAGTCACCCTCACCACCATGTGTAACAAACCCTGTGATGCAGGTCTACAGTACCCTAGTGGTGTTTTTTATCTGGGCCTGCGCTTTGTTCCTTCAATCTTCAGCCGCTCAGTGCTACAGACTGAGCGCATGTCTCTTATCACTCATCCTGCCTTTAGCCATTTATGTAATCGGTTTGTTCCAGGGATTTATTTTGCATTGCAGAAAGCGGCTCCACTCCTAGGCCCGTGGCTCTGCCTACTAAAAGCATTGCTCTTGAGTAGGATTTGAAACTCACAAATGTCACATGCCCATGTAACAAGGACACACTGACTTGTAGTGTTTAGCTACAGTAGTGCACTTGCTCACTTGCTTGAATCACCACATGTGGTGACAATACTGCTGCAAACTGGGACCGTAGACCTGGAATCAATTATCTCCTCAACAGTTTACAACAGAATTCATATGCTCTTGTACTGGCCATGTGCCTTGTTTGTCAGAGTTCAAAAGAGATTTGATCACGTACCTCTTGTGGTGTCTAACAATGACGATAGTTTTGGTTTTATTCACCTACGTTACCCACATCTGAGATTTCTGCTGCCACCTGAATAGAATGGCAGTGAATAGAATTTTTTTGTGGTGCTCACAGCATTGAAAATACTACATTTAAAAGAACAAACAAAAAAACAGCAAGTTTTCTTTCCAGAATCAGTGTTGTGGTTATGCTGGGTAACCACAACACTGATTCTGTTAACACTGGCTGTCAGCAGTTTTCATTGGATCTACTTTCTACAAAACAAGATCCCGATGAAACAGGATGTTCTCCTGAGAATTACAGTCATATACAACTAATGTGCATTAGCAAATAAAATGGGAAATATAATGCTGCTGGATTTTTTTTTTTTTTTTT
>NTHP01000025.1:1900563-1917701 GCA_003416845.1 Oplegnathus fasciatus
TTTTTGGCATAGGAAGAAAAAATACAGGGACACCCCTGGATTACGCTTTATCAACATAACAAGGTTAACATTTATATTAAACATGTCTGCAAACTGCTCAGTACCAGTGCAAAGTGCTCATATTGAACATGTCTGCCAAACGTTGTCAGTATATTTTTTGTTTTCCTACAAGCTCCTGGTAATTTGTGCACGATAAACATGTTATTGTTGTGTTTAGGGAACTCAAAGCGCTTGGTTAAAGAAATATAATAATACATTTTGGGGAAAAAAGCTTATTCATTTTCTTGCCAAGGGTTGGTAAGTAGATTGATACCGCTCTTATGTCTGTACGGTACATGACGCCAGTGGCCGTCTAGCTTAGCTTAGCACAGAGACTGAGAGCAGGGGGAATCAGCTAGCCTGGCCCTGTCAAAACATAACAAAATCCTCCTAATTAACACTTCACAAGGTATGAGTATCATGGTCACTGACATGCAAAGATAGGGCAAGTGGGAGTAGAAGAGTTCAAAACTGAAACATGTGAGTGTTGTGGAGGGGTTTGGATACACCTCACCTTGAGTTGGCACTTGTGTGGGCTTCAAAGCCCTACTCCATCTTTGATAGCTCTGATGAGTGACATTTACTGGACTGAAAAGCCCTCAGACTTTCAGCATCAAGGGAGGGAAGGTGGGAGGGTGTGAACTGATTTTCAATATTGCTCACAGGAAATGGTACTGAAAGCATGCGTGAAGAAGCAAACACTTAGGTAGAAATTTGGACATGCAGCCACACAAAGTATACACAAACAGCCATAAAATTAGCTGGGTAACAGGAGAACACTCTTGTATGAAGCTTGCATTTCTCTCCTGCAATAGTTTGATTACTGTTTCCAATATTAGCCACATAGACGTCAAAACACTTCATCAACAGTGTTTCCCTTGATTTAACAGTAAGCCTCCATTCAAAGCGGCAGATAATAATCAGCCCCATGAACCATTAAGAATGACAAAGACCCACATAATGCCCGGAGCTCTGTGTCCACCGCAGAATTACATAACACTGTCATCCAATAAATGAATATGGATCCTTTACCTTGAGTCCGGTGTGTGCGAGAGCTGCTGGACTCTTTCTCCCCTTCTTTTTTGTCACTGCCTATCCCCAACGTGTGTTTTGGCAGAACGCAGCCTCCGTCTAGCCAACGCTGGTGTGTATTTGTATGAATCTGTGCAGCTCGGAACTGAAGATGTCTAGTGTTTCTGATGCCAGCGAGTGGGAGCTACACGCGGCATGCTCTATGGTGTGAAATCGTGGGGGGAGAGAGCCGCCGAGATGGATAGAGGGAGAGGCAGAGGGGGTGGAATCAGAGAGAGACGGAGGGGGAAGAGGGCTTTGTTTGCACAGGGAACTCTCCAAGGACAACCCGAGCACATCTGTGAAGTGGAGAAGTGCTGTTCACTGATGTTGTGCTTGGACAGATGGAAACGTAAATGTGTTGTGTAGGGGGGATAAGGCTGTTGAAGTCTGGGAACTAAAGTGATTTGAATAACACGTTTGTTTTTATTCAGTGCTGAAAGAACTAGTTGATTAATCAATTAATCGATTGATATTTTTCTCAAATGTGACGATTTTCAGCTTTTAAAAAAAAAAAAAGTCTCATTGTAAATTGAACATTTTGGGGGTTTTCAACTCTTAAGTGGAGAAAACAAGCGATTTGAAGATGTTAACTTATGATGGTAAATGTTCACTGTTTTTGGACTTTTTAGAAACGAAACTATTAATCCTAAACTTAATTGACAGGTTATTGATGTACTAGATGACGTAAATAATCCTTGGAAAATGTGACAAAAAAAGACAAAGGGAAAAATGATGAGGGGATAAAGACTAGAAAGGAGAGGCAAGACTGAGTATATCACAGATGATGATGTACAGTATAATGCTATGTATTTTGCTCTCGAGAGGCACCGACCACAACAGATTCTTTACATTCAGACATCTCTGCATGCCCCAAGGTAAACACTCCAGTATATTATTTTACATAAATGTTGAGTTTCATAGCAAGCTGCATGCAGAAAAGAAGGGAAATGTTCTATGAAGCACAGCCTTCGTGTAAACAATGTAAAGAATCATGTTAAAGACTTTAATTTCTGTGCATCTGTATCTGTAACACAGCATCTACAGCGTGCACATGCAAATTGGCACTCAGAAGGTAACATGGAAACAGTAACATTTATGTTCTTTCTTGTAGTCGGTAGACTGTAGTTTCTCTCACAGTAGCTCTCATCTGTCTTAATGTTAGGTGATTTAGTAAAGCATGCAGGATTTACATTTGCACCTTTATTTGTTTGTGCCCCAAAACATATGGAAGATGGTACTGTATGTGACAAGCATTAGAGCGTAAAGGATGAAGAGAGAGTGGAGAACATTTATGTTGTTGCAATCTTAAAAGGAAGATATGATCTGCAAGGAGCTGAGAGTGTGGAGGAGGTGGCCTGGCAGAGGACAGATAATTCTTGCCACTGAATAGACAACCAAGTTACATAAAATCACACACACACATACACACACACACGAAACCATGCAAAAGCACTGCCTACACACACATGTTCTAAGTCTCTGTCCTTCTGGCTCTCTCTCCTCCTCAGTTTCACGCACGCACAGATTTGCAGAGTTAAAGGGTGGGGTGGTAGTGTAAAATGCTTTAACAGCTTGAGCAATTTACACCATTATTCTATCTGGAAAGTAAATCTAAGTCCGAAAGAAAAACATTTTACAAAAATTAGCAAAATTTTAATTGAATTTGGACCAAAATCTGAGGAAACAAAATAATTACAAACAGCCTCCAAAATTAGCTTAAAGATAATCAGGCTTTTAATCATGGCTGTAGTAATAACAAGAATGGCCCTTGGTCAGTACCATTACATTATTTATCTGCTTGTACTCACAGCCTATATTTGCATGTGTGCATATGCAGGCACGACCACTTCAGTTTATCTGACAGCTTATCTTATCTTAACATGTATTGTACCCACAGTACCTATCCCTCTATCCTTAGAACCTCGATTCCTTATCTGAGTCCAGAATTTTACTGCACAAATTACAAACTTGGTTTATCATACGTTTATCCCACTCATTCATGTTATAACTAATGCCGGCCTTACACCATACGACTTTTCAAGCAATTTCACAGACAAATTTCTAATGTCGGAATAAAATCATGAGAGTCGAGCTGGAGCTGTGGCACGCTCCCGTCATCTCGATCGTTTGGTCATAAAACTCAGTCCGAGCAGTCTTAAGTCGGTCTTTTTCTTGTCTTGACATTGCGATAAAATCAAACATGTTTAATATTATAAGAGGTTTTTAGTCTTGGCTCATGCAAATAGTGAAGTTCAATGACGTGAACATTGTCAACAACCAATAGGTGCGCTCTCTCCACTTTACTTACGGGGCAGAGCGACTGCAGTACACTACATATCAAGAATTTAGGGTTACACATAGTCTCTTAAAGGGCTGTACAGGCCCAGAACAGCCATGGTTTACCGAACTAGCCCAGAATATCTTATATTCTATACTGTAACTTTAAATGTTAAAACAGGGAATTTAAAAATCACGAGAAGAGGTGAGAATACAAGACAAGAGAAGAATATGGGATGTTTGACAAGATCATATTCAAGATGAGACCTGACGTCCAGACATTAGCCAGTAGACAATACTAGATATGTGGGATTTTAACCCAGAAGTGTGTAATACATCCAAGACTAAAGGTGTTTGTAACTGAATAGCAGATTAGATAACACATATCTACAGTGGTTGTTGGGCAAAGAGCTAATGAAAGCAAATACCATCTGAAGAAAAGGGAAAAAAACAAAACAACAAACATTTGGTAAACTTCCGGTCTCGAGTAACACAGCTGTAGGAAAGCATGGGTTTTTAATTGAGAGAAAAAGCGATGTACAAAAAGCAAATGTCTTTGATCATGAGCCTTCACATGAGAAAGGAAACTGAGCTTTTGAAATTACAGTTTGCACAATTCTTTTTTCCTCCCTGCTACTGTCAGTGGCAAATATTACAGTAAGCAGAAACTCAAACTATGCGTAATTCAAAGCCCTTTTCAAAGGCAAGGAAGCAGGCCACAAAGGGAGAGTGATGAAAAATGTTCGCCCACATAGTTGACCAGGGATGTGTGACCTTCATGACGCTGCAGCTGGAGAACTGCTTGTATCGTAGGTTTCCCAGTCAGACACCGTCTTTGTCTGTCTCTCTGGATGACTAATCGGAAATCCTCCTCCGGAAGCAAAAATGTTACACGTCCTTACTTCATCAAGTAATTTGTCTTTCACATTGCCTGACATGCACAGTCTCCCAGCTCTGTTTGGCATTTAACACATTTCAAATGCCACTTAAGATCTGAAGACTAGACCTAAAACAAGGAACATCCTAAAATAATTTCTTGCTTCCTGTTGATCAACGCCTCCACAACTTTACCAAATCATAATTTAAAACGATTCAAAATGATTTTTACAGAGTTGTGTTTTATGTAGTAGTGTATGGCTAAGCCATGTGCTTGTAAGCAGGTATTTTCACTGTTATTTCATTGATTCATTGCTGCGGTACAGTATGTAAGAGAGATCATTCTTTTTCTGAGTTTTTATTAGCCATGCTAGCAGCATGTCTGTCTGTCTGTCGGTTGGTCCACCACTTTGGTCCAGAATGAAATCTCAACTGTTGGATGGCTTGCAATGAAGTTTTGTACAGACATTCATGGTTTCCAGAGGATGAATCCTTATGGCTTTGGTGATCTGCTGACTTTTCCTCTAGCGCCCCCATGAGGTTGACATTTGTGGTTTTAAGTGAAATGTCTCAACAGCCGCTGCATGGATTGTCGTGAAATTTGGTACAGATATCCAAGGTGCCCCGAGGATGAATTGTGATCACTTTGGTGATCCCCTGACTTTTCATCTAGCGCCATCAGCAGGTCAAAATTGTATTTTTTGCAATACTTTGGTTTATGACCAAATGCCTGTCAAATTAATAGTTTATAAATAATAGTTAAGTTTTTTTTAAAATCATATCTTAAACATAAGTAGGTATGGTAAAGTATGCGCTTTGCTAAATTGATTTAGCATTTTCTAGCTGTCTTTGTAAAAGAACATCATTCCAGTGTTAAGGTCAGGATTTTGATGCTATCTTAACAATATACATATATATATATATATATGTATATCACTATATATAATATTGATGGACCTTGTCAACACAAGGAATTTGACTTAAAATTTTGTCCATTTGTTCAATTAGAAATCTGAAAAGATTTAACTCTATTTTACTTACTTTATCCAAGAGGGACAGCACACATTAATTAACATCAATGTGATATAACTGTTCCATTTTCATCTGCAATCCCTGAGCAGATGTTATGTATTAGAAGAAACTGTCACGCTGTTGGTCCTAATGCTTTTAATTTATAGGCCTGTAAAAATAATAACCTTTTTCATTTATTCAGCCTGTGCCAGTAAGAAATGTTCTTAGTGAAATGTTATTATATTTTGACATCCAAAAATATATTATGGCTTCTATGACTATTAACTTTCCACTGTCACACACAGAGTACTGTCTGGTAGATTTATTGGATGCTAATTTTGGTGTCAAATCCCTTGCATCTATGTTCCAGCGTTTCCCATTCGGTGTTTATGACCTTCATCTTCATTATTATGGCTTACACAATGAAGAGAGACATTACGGCTTACACAGGGAGGAGGTTTACAGAACAGCTCAAATAGGTTCAGGGATGTAATAATAACCCTGGTACACACGTACATTCCAAAATTATTGTCCTCAGGTCTAAATATATTCACCCTGTTAGTTATTGTTGTTGCGTATGTCTCCATAATTATCTCAGGCTATCAGATTAAATTTTACGGTGTCTGCGTTAATCTTTCTCCCCTTTACTACATTGTTTTTTGCACAGATGGCCTTCATTTAAACCCTCAGAGTGTACCACATAATTTACAATAGTCTATTCTCTCACTTAATGAGAGTCCATAAATAGTGACATAAAGTAATTATTACTAATTTTGGGACAAAGAAGATCACATCTGCATGTCCTGTGAACATTTCAATTCAATTCAATTCAATTTTATTTATATAGCACCAAATCACAACAAAAGTCATCTCATGACACTTTACATATAGAGCAGGTCTAGACCGTACTCTTAATAATGTTATTTACAGAGACCCAACAATTCCCACCATGANAAAAACTTCCTTTTAACAGGCAGAAACCTCGAGCAGAACCGGGCTCTAGGTGGGCGGCCATCTGCCTTGACCGGTTGGGTTGAGAGAGAGAGACAGAGAGAGAGGAGAGACAGAGAGGAGAGAGAGAGAGAGAGACACAGAGAGAGGAGAGACAGAGAGGAGAGAGAGAAACAGACAGACAGACAGGCAGGCAGGCAGGCAGGAATGCAGCAGCAACTATAATAACAATAGAAATAAACATCTGCACTGTAACATCTGGTATATGATCTGATCAGAGAGAGGTAAAGCATTTTAAGTAAATTGTACATCAGAGCTAGCTTTTAATCAGATTGATAAAGGAACAAGGCCTCTGTAGTGCAGTATTGCTAGGAGTTGCTTCATGTTGCTTATACCAGGAAAGTTATCCAAGTTATCAACATACTGTCCACCATTATAAATATTTAGCAGGAATTCTTAAGGTCGAGGGCACCCGTGTCTATCAAGGTGGCAAGCATGGCTGTGGCTGACTCAGATTTTTCCAAATGGCTTCATAGAGGTTCATAGACACTCTGATGTCATGGTGTTTACTGTAAGTCCACCAAACCCGTTCCAGAGAGCACTGAGCCTCCAATGTCACAAAAAACACGTGTTGACCCTGACAGCTGTCTATCATCACAGTTGTAGTATACAGTAGGCTATCCAAAGTCACAGTGACACGGCAGTAAGAGCGTCTTTAGCTTCAGCACTGTGACGTATAGTGAAACAGAATATGTATGCAAGAGGGATTTGATTATATCCTTCAAACTCTATTGTGTAGCTTAAAAATAGGAGTGTTAAATACGGTGCATTACAGAGCTGTAGTTATGTAGATATGGAGCTGTAGAAAACTGCTGACCTCCACCCACACCTCCCTCACACTGCTTTCTGATCACCTGTTAGATCAGGAGGAGGAGGAGGAGGAGGAAGAGGGAGAAACTCCTGACACATTCTTTGGAAATGTAAACAAAGCTTTTGCCAAATGCAAACACACACCTCTTTCTAGATTGCTCAGCTAGCTACTCTGTACGACCCAGGAGCTAATTAACAGTGAAGTGTGGTTTTACACGCAACTCATATAATCACAATTGATTGAATAATTTTAGTAAACAGAGTAAAAGAGTCGAGCATGAATGGCTGAAAACCGCAAGCCAAGCTATCTTCCTGGCTAATTAAAATGTTAGCCACTTAGCTCACTTGGTAGCTTGTTTGCTATGTAGCTTGAATGCTAGCTATTTATTTTCAGAACAGCAGCTTTGATTGAGTTTTGACAAAATATAGGCCCACTATTCGTGGTGATGGATTAAAGCTCCAGTATGTAACATTCAGTAAATGCTTGTTAACAATGACACCTGTGGCCNAAAATAAACAGATTTTGCTGTGATTTAATTGCAATAAACGGATCAAAAGGATGCCGAAATAACTACATCATGATGCTGATTTGTAAAAAGTCTGAATTCATGCTTTTTCATGTCTGTCCGTAAGACGACAAACAAACAACTTTTAAAATGCTTGTTTTCTGAATGGAGTTTAGATCGATCAGGGCTATGCTATGCTAATATTGTAGCTGCCCCATCAACACTCAAAATAATGTCATCTAAATTCTGTATAAATACGAAGTAGTATCATAGAGCTAACGTTAGCAAGTGTTGCGCACTGTTAGCACTGTAGCGGAGCTGAAGAGAGGAAAGACAGTCGGGAGCGCACAAAAGTCCTTTACATAGAAATCAGTCAGCAGGGTGTTACAGTAAACTGAGAAAGTCGGGGAAGGTCTCATTTTTTAAGTTATGTTACAAACATGTTCACACATTGGCAACAAAAAACGCTTAGCAAATGCTTCAAAAACGCTTAATACATGTAAATTGTGACATACAGTCCCTTTAATGTTTCAAGAATGTTTCAAGTCACTGCAGGATGATTTTCAAAATGGATTTGAATCCTAAAATGTGATGGTGTACCCTATAGTGGCAAATGTGGGAATGATTCATCAGTGTTTCCCACAGGTTGAGAATTTACTTGTGGTGGTGGGTGGCGTGGTGGGTGGCACGGTGGGTGTGTGACAGCGCTGTGTGTGATGGCATGATGTGAGGCGGCGTGACGTGTGACGGGCATTGTTTTGCATCTATAATTAGCACAATAATGCATATTATCATATTATTTAAAATTATACAGTTACGGTTACAATTATATATTGAGGGGGACAACTCATGGGTCTGGACCCCCCTGTCCCCCCATAATATCCTCCCATGAGCCAGTCCAACTACCCTCATACGTTAAAATAAGATGTGTAACGTTACCACATTAAATACGACATTTTAGGCATCCAGTACACAAACTGCTGAGTGTGGCGTTTTTATTATCGAGTTAGGAGTTAGAAGTACACGGACCTCCAGATCCATGGAAAAGAGACAGTAAACTAGTTTGTAGTGAAGGATTTAAAATTCACTCGTCACTCGTGCTGATTAACGGGGCTCAGCAGGCAGACATGACGGTCCACCAGAAACATCTCTAAATGCACAGCAGGATGCAGAGTCTACAGATTATTTTATAACATCTTAGTTCTGATAGTAAGTTAGTTAAATCGCCTTAATATCGGCGTTGGAAAAAACAATCCCCTACCAAATGAATCACTGTATCACGCAAGCCTGCCATGCATTGTCTTGAGATGGGGTGGGGTGGGGGGTGCCGCTGGTCTGTGTACATTATGAAGTGACGATTGAGCGTCTCGATTGGAATTCGGCTTTTATCTACCTGGGCGGGTCTTAATCTACCTGGGCGGGCCCCCCAAGCAGAGCCTATGTATGGGAAACACTGATTCATGCACTGCCAAAATTAAGGATGACAGACAGACTGATACATAACTTAAGGTTTGGGGAGATGTAGGCTAAACACTGTACATAATGAAACAGATGGGACAAACACCATGACCTCCTCCAGAGAGTATAGGCGGAGATGACTTTAGAGGGCAGGGGGTGAAGGAGGGAGAGACTAATAGCTAAGTGTCGCAAATCCTGCCTTATTTGCGATTAGTCTGGACGGAGGAGTCACCCAGATGGATCGTATGTTTAACAGAAAAAACAGTGTCACAGCTCCCTTCCTTCTGCTGTTCTCACGTACCCCTGAATCATGTGTTAACCCACGTGTCTGCCACGTGATATTGACAGATAACCTCCCCAATCATTCTGGCCTGTTGTGGAAGGTTGTTGAATTCCAGCAACCTGGATTAAGGGCATTCTCTGTTAGTAGGGGCACAATGTCATGATGTGACATTATATGGTGAGAAGAGGGAAGACCCACATGTCAAAGTGATGCATGAAGCAGTGCTTGAGTAATGCAAGTGAGCGTGCCCACAGTGTTTGATCACTGTTTGATCAAGGGGTGAAAAGACACCAGCAGGCCATCAGTATTATTCAGCTGGTACCAGGTGTTTGTACTAACATGTCCTGGGTTGTTAAGTCAATGAAGATGGAATCACCCAAACTCTGTCCAGAAATATAAATAGTTGCTGACACAGAAGTGAAATTTTCTTCCTGGATCCCGATTGGTCAAACCAATACAGGCAAATTTCAGTGCGCTGCTCAGCAGAGATGAGTGAAGTAGAGCCTGTTACAGGGCTCCACCTGTGTTCATAGAAGTAGAGTTACAATATGTAACAGGCTAACCATAGTTTTTCCAGGACTGACCTGGCAGAGCATTGGCATCTTCAATATACTGCCCTATTATAAAGGATTCACTGGATACACAGTATGGTGCTGCGAGTAGAGTATGCCACGTGTGAGCTGCAGCATATTCAAGTGGTCTGCATCGACTAGCATGCAGACTTTTCTCCATTTCAGTCAGCCATCGCACTTAAGTTATATCAAGTGAATGTGGAACATGTGCAGAGATGACCCTGTCACTCTCCCACAAAGATGTACCAAACAGCAGAGATTGGGAAGTGATGATAATAAAAGCGGAGTGGGGATTTCTGGCACAACTGAACCTACTTCCAAGGTCCATGGAGTAGGGAAAAACCCTGAAGATAAAACTTTGGGTGGTTGTGGCTGAGCAGGTTGTGTTGACAGTTGGATCCCTGGCTCTTCCTATGTACATGTCGAAGTGTCCTTGTCCTCGAGTAAGACGCTGCACACCAAATTTCTCCCGATGATCAGGTCAGCGCCTTGCATGATAGTTTGCTGCCATCAGTGTGTGAGTGTGTGTGTAAATGAGTGCATGCAAGGCAAAATTTTAAAGTGCTTTGGATAAAAAGCACTATGTGCGTGAAGTCAATTTAACTCATCCCCCAAAACTGCTACAAGTCATTATGTTGCATATATGTGTGATATTTAATGTGATTTTATGTGACATGAAAGATAAGACTGAAAAAGAATCGTTATGAGCTGATCCATCAAAGACAGATGTTATGTTGGAACAAATAAAATAAAATGTTCTCTTTGTAGGGTGTGACATGTTAAAAGCTTCGACAATAAAATCATAAATAATAGGGACCACGCCTGTAGAGTTACAGTAGTGTTGATTAATAGTTCTATCAAGGGGAAATGCCTTGGCTGTCGTTACTGACCATACATGTAACTGTAAATAGAAAGAAAAGGAAGTCGCCTGAACGTCTAGAGTGCCCCTTTGCAGAAGAACAATGAAAAAACTGGGCTAGACCTGCATGGCTTCAGTTGTGAAATGAACAGAATTATTGTTAAAGTCTGTTATTTCAAATAGTAAATAGCTAAATAAAATCATATAACGCCACTAGCATCTAACAAGTGTGAAAAAGAGGCACTGCAGCTCCAAGCTCTATAGCCAAATAAAAAAAAATGCTGGCTATATAACAGTTTTGTGTGGGAGGTACAATAAAAAAATTCTACAAAGATTTCTCAAGAAGGAAGAGGATGGTGGTGGGTGATAAGAGACTACAGGACTACAAATCTGGGATCCAGAACTGAAATATATTTTCATTTGGTGATATAATCACTAAATGAGAGAGAATGTGTGACAATGGAGCCAACTCATTCAGCTTACTTAAGTGTTAGTTTAGTAAGAGCTTACGCTTACACAACATATTAATCAGTATTTATTTTTAATTTTCAAAACTCAATAATTAAAAGAAATAAAATCAGGATGAAAACCTGACTTTGCACCATTTCCAATACAAAAATTCAAATTTAATTTCTCTTTTCATTTGCAAAGCATATTCTACACTGTTGTTAGTATTAAAACGGACCCTGGTGCTGCAGTAAAAAGTTTGTGGTGCATGCAAAAAAACCTGCAAAAATAAAGCAATTTGAACTGATGTAATATTTTAAATATATTGGCATTTTTCTGAAAAAATAAACAGGCAGAATCATCAGCTGATTATTCTGTCATTTTTGTTGAATGTACCTTTTCCTAAAAGCCTTGATATACTGCTGTTAGAAGTGTGACTAAAAGAAGTGGAGCACAGATAAAATGTGATTCTTTTACCCAGTTAACCTACTGCAACCTTCTGGTGACTCATTCTGAACTTAAAGATCCTTATTTTTTTGTACTATATACCTGTGAAAAAACCAGTGCATTATGTTTTCAGTAATAACAGTGCTGAGATAAAACCATTATCGCACTGCATATAACTTGTGTGGCCCATGAGGATTTTAACATGTGCAAGGGTGTAAAACCCATGCGTCTGCCAAAGTATTAAGACATGAAGGTCATTAATTGCATCTATCTTTAGTACTTCTGCCTCTCATTCAGTAAGTCCATCCCAAGTGAACTGCGGGTCTTTGTTTTTCTCTCAGAGGAGAGGGAATGATGACTGCATGACCTCAGCGACCTGCAATAAGGTGTGTATAGCTGCTGTTTATTTGCTGAACAGCTGATAGTGTGATACCAAGCGGATGATGGTATTAACTCGTCTCCTTGTTTTATCTGACAACACTGTAGAGTCAGCGTCTTCCTCTGACAGAAAGACTGATGACCACACCTGAATAAACTGTACACACCCTTTCCATCTATGAATCACAGGAGTGGGTTTATGTGGGAGCTTGAATTCACATAAATAAGCATCTATTCCTTGAAATGCTCCTCCAGGAAGCATTAAGTCTTTCCTTGAAAGAATAAACATTATACCCTCTAGACTCCAAATTCAAGACTTCTCCATTCTTATTCTAACCCCTGTCTGACAGCAAAATTCAGTTAACTTGACCTCAAATCAATACCAGGAACTGATTCACAAAGGGAGACACATTATCCCAGTAGGCCTTTTTCACAGAAGACATTTTGACCTGTCACAGCAGGAAAAGCTCAAGTGTGAATAATGAAATTAATGATGGCTACATTTCCTTTAGCTGCTTCAGTTTCAGGATCCCGTTATTGTGCATGCTGGCTCACTGTCACATTGGCATGGCTTATGAGACACTTAAATAGAACAGAACCATGGTTAATGTCATTACTAACACCTGAGCTTTTCCTACTATGACAGGTCAAAATGTCTGCTGTTTCCTTTGTCTATATAAAATGTCTTAAAGGTGCAGTGTGTAGGATTTAGAGACATCAAGCAGTGAGGTTGCAGATTGCAACCAACTGAATACCCCTGCCCTCACCACTCCCTTTCCAAGTGTGTAGGAGAACCTACGGTGGCCTTCAGGTGCATTCGCGCTGGGCTTGTGCCGATTGATATATTGACGATTACGCTGATATTAAAGTGATTTAACTAACTACTATTTACTATCAGAACTATCAGAGTAGTTAATGTTATGGATATGATTTGGACTGTGATATTAAAGATAAGATATTAATGTTAAACAGAACATGATGCTGTGATATTGTCGCACCAAGCGCAGACACAGACTTTTAAAGGGGGGGATTGTTTGAAAAGAGGAGACATTGCTATTAAATAGATTTTTTTAACATTTAAATATTTTGAATAAAATGTTCACACACTTATATAAATCGCCTCATAACCTGGCGATTGGATTGGCGATCTCAAGTAACCACGATTAGACCATATGAAAACAGAAATGACCGTCCAACCCTTCGCCACCAAATTCAAGCTGCCACTTCAATGTAAAAATGTGAAAGGCAGTGCAATATGGCAGACTTTGTGGAAGAGGACCTGCTCCCTATGTAGATATAAAGGGCTCTATTGTGAACAATTGAATGTTCATGTTCATATCCTGTAGTCTGTCCTTTACTGTCTTGACCCTTGTGAGTGGATTCTGGATAAAGAGACGAGCGCTCGGAGAACAGAATCACGCAAAGCTGCTTCACTTCACAAAGTTCTGAAGTTTAATGAAACACACAGGAGTATATATTATGCTCGAACTGGTAGATTACATAACAGTAGATTAACAAAGAGTAAATAAAGGAAACTTAAATGGGAACAGGGAGGTTGGAAAAAAAGATAGGGTGAGCTGAGGAGTGAAGTGGATGTTACAATCATGAATTGTAGGAGCCAAGGTCAAGAGAGACCGGGCTCAGTGTGTGAATGCAGCACAGAGAGACAATTATTCCCAACAGGCTCATTCTAAGCTAACAAAAACACAACGATTCTCAGTTTCAGGTGATTATGCACTAATGAAAACATAGTTATGAATATTATATTCCATTTCTGCCAATAGATCCCCCTACATCCTACACATTGCACCTTTATAGGGCCAGTTAACCCAGAATCACTAATAACTAGTGGTATCAACCTCTTAAATGTATGTAATGGAGGCACATAGAATTTGATCTGTGGTGCTCATAGCTTTACAATTTTTCATTTTAAAAACTTAACCTAAAGTGTGAGTGTGTCCAGAAATGCATATAATACATATAAATACATACAAAGCTACACACCACTGGTAGTTATTGAGGAAGTATGATTTTTGTGAATGGGTTGAAGCAAGAAAAGCCAAACTTACTAATCAAATCACTGAGATACTTTGAGATAAATATTTAAAATAATGTGCTACCAGATATTTAGTCTTCTTGTGGTTCATTGGGTGTCATAACAGATTTTACATATGTCTTGATTTCAACTGTATGTGACTACTGTGTATGTACACTCTGCTTCAGCAGCATCTTCCCAAAATCCCCTAACATGCAGCAGACAATGTTTGGCAAACACTCTTAAAGGGATCATGAGCAATGCCACAGGGTAAGGGCAGGTGTCCAAGCACAATAGAAGTAGTTTTAACAACGATAAATTGTAATGGAAAAAGGAAAAATATAAAACCCTTTCAGCTGACGTGAAATCAAACAAGACTAAGAGACAATGTAAACACGTTGATAATATTTACTGTGTTCGACATCTTAGCTTAGCATGTTAGCATGCTAACATGTACTAATTAGCACTAAACAAAGTACAAACCAAAGTGTTTGACAAATTAAAATGGTGGCACTAGACGAAAACTTAGCGGATCGGCCAACAACTCTCCTACTACAGACCACTGACTGATATTTTGACTCAGTCTTACCTGAACATGGATATATCATCTGCTCAGGTAAGCACAGGCGCTATCATACAAAGAAATGAATGCACATTAATAAACAAAGTAGATACTTAGATACTGTACTTCTTATTGCTGATACCAAAGCTTTGTTATGGACACACACAAGCGCACACATAAATGCATCAACTTTAGCACAGTGCCAGCTGCTTTAGAATAAAATGACTCTTCCTTCAACCAGATGCACACTCGCTTTCACTTTCACGTTTAATGAGCAGATGACGTGCAATAACATAAGCAGGAAGAAACAACACTTTGTTAAAGTTGACTGATACATTTACTGACTACATAGACACATGAGGCTGAAATTGCTTATTTAACACTCAAGTAAACCTGATAATTGCGGATATTGTAATTAGATCTTTTTAAATTTCCAGGCCTAGTTTTGAGTGGCAAAGAAGTAGCCGCTTCAGTATACCTTTAATAAGACTCTTAATGACAACACCAAGGGACATGTCATCATCAAGATGCGATCAATTAGCATGTGCGACGCATACAATATGCCAGCTCATTCCAGCTAATAGCTGCCCCAGTTATCCACCTTGGAACCTTAATTATCTTACTGCTATAATTATGAATTATAGGTCATACGTGACTACACATGCATCATCTGACCACTAACAGGGAGTCACTTTCATTTTTATTCTGTCTGCCCAACTGCTGTATGGTGTTCATGAATGAAGCCAGAAATTGCTAATAGGCTAATATCATAAACATGCAGAATTAGAGCATCAGGTTTACACACCACCTGCTGAGAATCACAGCACTGATGTGATTTTAACAAGGTCGCTTCTCCAAGCAGGAGAGATTTACATCCTCGAAATGTGTATTTGTGCAAGCATCCCCCTACACATATTTAATAAAAGTAGTTACACACACACACACACACACACAAACATCTACAGCAGACAGAATCAGAGGCTCTAAGCCTCAAAAACAAATGGATCTGTTACCTGGCAACAACATGTTGCTTAAAGATATGCTTCCTCACTTTGTTATTGCACCTAACAGTGCTCCTAAGTCACTAAATTTACCCCTAGCTTATTGTTGATTGAGTATCAAAACATCAACAGCGAGCTAAGAGGCATTTAGAGGGATTTGGGATACTATAACAAAACCAGGAAGTGTCTCTTTAAATAGCAGTAGAAAAAGTGTTAAGTGTGTAGAAAGGCTTCAGGAATGATACTCTCTGAATATACTGACAGCAGGCTGTTTGTGCTGGTGGGGCTGTGCAGCATTTGTAACATAGCTTACACAAGTTATCATGCCAGCCTGATACTGTAAGTACCAGTTTAAAAATGATGTATTGATCGTGTTTGTNTGTGATGTGATGTGATTCACATCATAAAACTTCTGTTTAAAATATGTACACAAACATGGTTACTTTTGAAAATAAAAATACATAAAAAATTCCACTGCGTATTGGAAATAAAATAGATTTCAGCATCTTAATTGAATGAGAAGATTGATAGCTTTACAAAATCTGTAAAAGTTGACTTATTCTGGCACACTAGTTATATTTACTTTAAAAACATACAGAATGGTTGTCTAACATTTGTGTGTTCAGAATGAAACACCACCGAGCTGTCATGTAGTGTTATTCTTGTTTTATATTGTGCAGGTAGTGTCCTCTAGTGGCCACACATAGTGACTGCACTTTCACTGTTTGAGCCACAGCACATCTGTGGGATCGATTAGCTGAATCCTGACGATGACAGACTGATAAATAACTCAACCACAGTCACTCTTTGCTGGATTGAATATCTTGATGTGCATGTATGTGCAGTGTGTCCAAACATTTCTTTCTGTTGCTGCTGATTGTTGCTGGTGCTGCAATAACTGATGACAGTTATGATAAAAATCCTCATGTTCTTTTCTGTCTCAGAGAGTCTTCACAGACGAGAGTCCTCTGGCAGGTTGGTGGCTCTCTCTGCCTGGTTGCCTCCAGCGGGACGTTTCATGTGGAGCACAGTGTACACACCTCTGACTGTGAACAGCAGGGAAATGGCAGCAAAGTACGAGGCGTATATAAGAAACTGAAAAGAAAAATGCGGGGATTATTTGCACTGTGGATGCTGAGTTATAAATTAATGAATTCATTCATCCAATTATTCCCTTTGGCCTCTTGGGGTCTGCCTCCCTATTTATGTTCATCGAATGGCCTTCAAACAGCATCATTTTGTTCTGAGGCTTTTTATCAGTACTCTTCGTCTTTATTCCATTATTTTATTCAAATGTAGTTTATTTTATTTTCCTTTGTATTTATATTCCACAATTTATAACTTATGGTAAAAGCTCTTTTAAAAAGTCCATGTCACTCAATCTTCTACTTACAATATATTAACAAATAACATATAAAGCATACACATAATAAAGTTGTAATCTCGAAGATTTCCATTTCGTTGTCTTTCACGGCACCTATGGCGATAATCG
>NTHP01000025.1:1917969-1954883 GCA_003416845.1 Oplegnathus fasciatus
TTAAAAGCCTAACTGTGCGCCGCTTGTGATTTTTCCGGGAAAGTCGCTGCCGACACCCGGGTTGTAATACTGCAAATGCTGCAGGCTTTCATCAGTGGGCCATAGGCTCAGTCACCATTGTGTTGCATCATTCAGCGATAGATAGTGACTTAACAGACATTTATTTAAATGAAAATCTTCAAGATTATATCTTTAAGTACATGAACATACAAATAAGCTTAAATCATCTCCTGGACTCAGTGTATGATTTGTGTACTGCAGTACCTGTGAGGTGATGGTGAGCTGTAGAGACTTGGTGTTGATGACGATGGCGGTGAGGACACTCTGGAGGACTGTGCCCACAAAACTGTTCATTCCGAATACCAACGCATAGCGGCTCCTGCTCAGCGTCTTTGCTATCTGAAAACTGGGATATTCATATATGAGATGCTACAAAGAAACATGAAAGTGCTAATACGCTAGGATTCATTCAGTTATTACTTATATTAAAATTTATGTGAAGGACTTACAACAAAGGACAATCACAAATGAAAAAAAGTAAAATCGGAATATGATACATTTTTAAAACTGATGCTGTCTACACCACCTTAATTGTAATTGTAACACAACTAAGTGTCTACAGCCATGCTAATAGTCTGAGAAGCTCTACTTAGGCACAGTGGTGCTAAATGCTAACATAAGCATGCTATTATGCTCTAAGTGTTAACATGCTGATGTTTACCATGTAATATTAACCACATTCACCATCTTAGCTTAGAGTGTTAGAATGAGAAAAACTTAGGGGGTCAGAAGTCAGTAGAATACATCGTCTGGGAACCATGAACGTCTGTACTAAATCTGGTGCTAATCCATCAGTTAGATGTTATTTATGATATTTCACTGGATAAGTAAAAACTTTGACTCTCTGGTGGTGTAAGAGGAAAAGTCATTGGATCACCAAAGTCACATGATTCATCCCCTGGGGACATGGATATCAAATTTCACAGCATTCCACCCAGTAGTCATCGAATTAAGTTTCACGTAAAAGTAAAAATGTCAACCTCATGGAGGTAGAGAAAAAGTCAGGGGATCACAAAAGTCTGTAGGATTCATCCTCCGCGGACCATGTGTATCAATTAATAGTAATATCAGTAGCTGTATGATATATACATATATTGATATTTCAGTTTGGACCAAAGTGGTGGACCGATTGACCGACAGAGTGACATTGCCACCCAGACAGCATGGACAAGATAGATATGAGTGTCACAATGATACAAATGGAGGAAAATAACCCAGGCTAACAACAACCAGAGTAATTCCTTTAACTTTTGGTGTTAGTGGTGGATGAAACTGATTTATATCATGCTCAGGGTGGAAATCTTTATATGATCTGAGTATTAAGCACAGCTGAAGCACAAATTACCCAAGAAAGTCCAAATAAATAGCTAGACCAACCAGCTCAAAGGGCCGGTAAAGCAGTTTTGTCATTAACTGTGCTACAGCAACATTAAATATGGTTAGGATGGGTTTGGAGATTTAAAATACTCTGCACAGAACCATTACAGCCCATAATGGCTCACAAGGAACATCTAGACTTGTTTAAAACACAAAACATCACGGGGTAATGTTGCATTTGTGGCTTCATATATTTAAATTCCACTCAGTACATTCATGCAAATGTTCACACTGATGCATAGTATTTCTGGATTGTTCAAATGTGGTCCCCTTATGCATATTTGGCTGCTGACATGTCCATAAAGTATTCTTACGTGCAGATGGTGGTGAGCTGCATGTAAATTGTTTTGAAGAGGACGAAGCATGTGTAGCTGATCCAGATGTTGTCAGTCAGATCCATTAGGAATAAAGCCCCAGCGATCAGGAACGTGAAACCCCCCAGGACCAGTTCCCCCCACAAAGACCACTCCAGAGACATGTGTCCCACAGCAACAGTGGCAGCAGCTCCTAAAGGAGAACACGATCACCCTGCGAATCAGTGCATTACTATGGGGTGTCTAAGGAGTAGCTAAACATTGCAAAGAGAGACCTCAGAGACCAATACAAAAACTGTTATCTAATTATTGGTCAGGCATTGTGGGAAAAATAAACTACTACAAACAGAGTCAAAAACAATGTCTCTCCCTGCTCCTTCTAATTCTTTCAGCGATTTTCATAGAAATTCTTCCATATTAAAGAAAATGAACAAGACTATTTCAGAAATGTACTGGCATGGCTGGGGTGAGGTTGGCACACTTATGCACAGGTTCTGAAAAGATGTCCCTGATTTACTCTCAGTCATATTAAATGTACAGATTCCCTTCTGTCCATCAGCAGAAGACAACTTGAGAATGTAGAGCAAAGGCAAAGACAGCGCCTTAGTACATGTGCTTTTGTTGACTAGCAATGGAGAAAGCATCAGCAATGAGAAAGAGCTGTAGTATTGGACACAGACTATATGTTTGATTTAAGAAGAAAGATAACAGATAAATGCCCCTCATATGGTTGTTTTATTTATTGTGTGTGATGAATATTAATATGTCTATAGGTTATGTTATGTTTTGTCATGTTTTGCTGCTTATTGACTGCAAGCAAATGTAAAATTAATTAATTCCTCAAAGAAAATAATGCATGAAATTTTGTTGTACAGTTCACCCATCACGGCAATACATTCAGCAACTTTTACGTCTCTCAAAGAGCCACTTTTTAAAGGCAGATTTCTATTGCTAAAACATGAAACTGTGACACCCTTAAGCAGCAGGATAAAATATTGTAGATAGAATTCCTCCCTGATAATTAGATCCAACATTCAAATCATCCAGTAGTTGAACTCTGAGCGTTCTCATTTCAGCCACAGAGTGGCACAGTGGAGCCCTGATACATCGCAAGGTTCCTTTCACCACATGTGAAGGAGTTATGAGGCCTTTATCCCTGTGGATGGATATAAAGTCGGGGACTCCAGACGGTGAATCTTTGGAGCATGGATGATTTTAGGACACAAATCTCCCTTTGTTCTTCTTCTTTTTATCCTTTGACATTCTCTCTGCTTTTTGTACCCTCACTCTCCATCTCTTTCTCTGACATTATTTTAACTCACTTGCTACGTATTTATGACACGTTCTCCATAACTACCGCTGCCTTGTCAAACCTGTCTTGTAATTTCTGAAGGTCAAATGAAAACTAAACCTGGGTCGCATTCAGTGAGGTGAGTGCAATCAAGGAAACCGCTGAGTCCCCGGAGACATGGATCCATTCACTCAGCCTCTCTTTATATTCTAGTGGATAAAGACCTCTGAGTATAATTGCTTCACTCTTTTAAATGTGTACATCTCCTTTGATTCCTTGTCAGTACTAATAGTCCAACATGGACACCACCCGGGCCAGTCTGTGTATTTAACATGTACTTAATCAATCCCCCTGGCTCTGATTAGCAGAGGGGGGTCAAATGGAGTCTGAATAATTAGACCAGTTTCCACAGCAGTGTCAATTGGAGGCTTAGCAAGGTCAGTGGGAGCCAGCTGTACAGCTTCATACAGTACATAGGGATCAATAATGCAGCTGGTCTCTATATGTTCAAACAGCAGGAGCTCATGCTAAATACCAAATTGGTGCTCATATCTCAGTTTAATTGGATAAGTGTTCATATTTATTCTATAACTTAACCCATTTTATATCTGACAGCAGGAACATGAAGAGTTTTTGAAGGTAGACGCCGTAACAGTAATTAAAATCTCTCCCCTAAAAATTACATTTAAAATGTTGTGCGAAATGCATTTTGGAGAAAAGGTAACTGTTCCATATGTCCAGTGGCAGGGATTTTCCGGTCCAGTTGTTGTAAAGAGGTGATTAGGACAGATTGTGATCATACAAAATGTAGGACTGACATGTCAGAAATCAGGCTTCCTGTCCTGTGTCCTATGTGTGGCTAGATTTAGGCTACAAAAACAAGCACAGCTTAAGGTTGGAGAAAGATCATGGTTTGGTGAAGGTTAGGGAAAGATAGTGGTGTGGGTTAAATACTGCATAAGCAAAGATGCCCTGTCTTATGCTTTAAGTCACTGTTGACTTTTTGAATATTTGGCTACGAGCATGATCTCTGCCTAACCTTACAACCCTATCTCCAGACAAGAACATCAATATTAGGCGAATATGCAAATCCTCAGAATTAATGGTCAGACTTAAGACCCACAGTTTGTAACACAAGTTTTCTGTTAAAAATTTGTAGTCTTCCAGCCCAAATGGAGTTAACCCTGACGACATCACCAGTTTCACTGTGATTACAGTTTTAAATGCTCAAACACAAGCTGCATGCTGGTCACACTGAACCATTTTGTAACGTGTGTGGCACAGATGTGTTGGCTTTTCACGCTGATTAGATGATATCATACTGTATGTGTGTTGTACGTAGGGGAGTAATATTTGAATTTGCACACTTTGTGCTCTAGTCTGTGGCCTACATTGAAACAGAAATTCAGCAAGCAGTTTCATGCCAAATTAAATGGAAAGCCTTGGACATCCCTGACCTGGGGAAGGGAATGTCCTGACTGAAACTATGTTCTGAATACATTATCCATTGACTTAAATATATGTTTGAAGTGTGAATGACTTGTAATTACTGTTTTAGACCACAGAGAAATAGTTGGGGCGAGGTGCCTTGTAACCCCTTCTCCTTGAAAATCATACTGTACAAAACAATATGACTAAACATAACTCAGTTTGTTCTGCATACACATTGGGTTTTATCCTTATACTAATGAGTTACTAAAAAATGTTATTTTCAAGCTCCAGGACATACAGTTATTAATATGCTGAATATGAAAATAGTAAATTATGTTGTGCCTTTCTGCCATATTTTATCATGTTGGTAATCCATATTCATATTTTCGCTATCGGTTTCCACCAGGTTTTTTCCTCAGGGATGTTTTCTAAGTGTGGAGCAGAGAAAATACAACAGGAATCTTTGGGGAAATATCAGACATGGGCCCTACAGCTTGACTGCATGTTGGGCAGAACCATTTACAAGTGAAAGGCATACAGCTGGATGTGGTTTACACAGAGTAATTGCCTTTGGTTTCTGGGGAATACAGGAATGTATCAGTACTATAATCAATAAAAGTGCACTGGCTGGATGGCAGCAGCTGCTATACCCATCTGGGTATGAGAGCAGGCAATTAAATAGTCTAATTAATGCTGCTCCTATTGTCTGCCGTGCTTTGGGGGTTGTGAAATACTGATAGAAGAAAGGGATAGTGTTTTCTTTCTATTTATTCAATTCTTTTTTGCAGCGGAATGTGTACAACACCCATAAGCTTTAATGCAAACTTGGTTTTACGAGAACCTGAACCAGTTCTGCTAAGCTGGATATGCAGTGGTTGCCATTCAGAATTAATTAGTTTTCAGATTTTGCACAGCAATTCCTCTTGGGTTTGGAGGGACAGTGCAGAATCAAACTGTCAAGCATGTGAAATGTGGGAGGTAGCAAAGTTTTTCCTTTATAATGAATGTTTTCATAAGAAAAACTAAATACCGAGGATAATCAGCGGAGGACGAAGTATTCAAATCCATACATTTTGGGAAATATGCTTATTTGCTTTCCTTCCAAGTGTTAATTGAGAAGATTGATACCATTCTTGTGTCTGGTAAATATACAGCTACAGCTGGCAGCCGGCTGGCTCTGGCTCTGTCCGAAGGTAACAAAATCCCCTACCAACACCTCAAAAATGTATTAATCAGCACATTATATCTCGTGTGTTCAATCTGAACAAAGACAGAAGAGTAAAAATGTCAGGTTACGGTTTTACATTGAGTTATGACTATTGCTTGGCTGGGAGTAAAAACTTGCTGAAGTCTTGTCATCACCGTCACGTTGCCAGGCAACCAGTGGAGACTTTTATTGTTAATTATTGTTATTGAATTATCATTACTGAAATACAGTAGGCGATTTTATGGGGGATGAGGGGGCATGCCATCCTCCTTGTTAGCAAAATGACCAAAATGCATCCCTCTTGTTAATCTGCCATCCTCCCCTCTCTTTTTCTCTCAGTCCCGCCCTTCTGTCAGTTTCATCTTGGATCTATAATATTCTCCAAGCTAAGGAATCAAAACAAATGAGCCTACCTGTCAATGTGCTGATGGCGTCCACCCCTCCATTGTAGGCTGTGAAGTTATGGGGCTGCATGTATACCCAGAGGAGCTGGACATAGCCTGTAACCTGGTAAAAGCCGCATCTCCCTGTAGCAGCCCATATGCAGAAGAAGAGCATAGCCACAGAGGAATAACAGTTCTTACAGTCCAATACGAGCCTTCTGAACATCCTCCCAAAATGCTTGGCAGCCGTCATGCTCTTCAATAAGATGGAGAAGTCCTGGCTTTCAGAGTTGTGACTGTCCTCACCTGAGTTTCCCTGTTGTGCAGAATATGTTCCCTTGAGAAATAAACTAGTTTTAGGCATGGGCAGAAAAAAAGAGGTTATCAGTGCTACGGAGAGAGAGATGACAGTCAGTAAAGCTAAGCAATGCAAGGACACTCCACCCAAAGACACTAGCAGTTGAGCCAGCAGGGCACCCACAGCGTAGCCCAGCAGTATTGCCCCCCTGACATAACTGGTCACTCTCTGATAGTAGCTGGGCAGCACCACACTGTAAATGTAGGAGAAATAGGCCACATCTGCTGCCATGCCGATGCTGTAGCAGAAGAGGGCCAACTGAACCAAGTGGACCCCCGAGCCAACTAGTAACAGCAGAAACGCAGTGACATAGGTGAGCCCCTGGAGGATGATTACAGGCTTGTACCTGAGGAAGTCTGTCACCAGGAGGACTGGGATGAGGAGAGCCAGGCTGGAGTAAGACCACACAGGATACACCTGTGTAGTCACCTGGATATGGAGGCAGGCAGACAGAGACCTAATTATTTTTTAGAAAATGATCCCTAACTGTTGATTGCAAGAGTATCTTAAAACACCTTGACAATAGCGCACCAGATGCAATTCCACCTTTATTCATTGTCAAGCAGTGGATGAAACAGGAAGCAGCACAGATGAGGCTCATAATGTGACAAGTTGAAACATTTTAATATTATGCAAATAAACACAATGGCTGCAGCTTGAAAGTCAAGTCATTTTAAGAAAAAATATGGTTCTTGAATTGTTGTTGTCATTAAGGTGTTTTTTGTGTTCCACTTTGGCCTTGACAGAAATATTTAAAGATAGAGATGTACAGTATGTTGCAGATTTGAAATCGTGCCACTACCATGAAAACCTGTCAGCTCCTGAGTAACAAAACAATGTATGTGGATGACAGCAGCCCGCTGTTGTATTTTTTCTTTGTGCTGTAAAATATTTGATTTCCTGGCTTAAACTGAAGTTATAATCCTCATGAAATCAAACCTGTTATTGATTATTATAGACTGCATTTGCTCTACAATAGGTGTTCACCGTATTCACATTCAGTAATTACCTCTCTATATGGTAGATTTTATCGGTAGTGGCGGAGTCCGCCATGCCCATGCTGGAGATTGTTGCAGTTATTAATGACTCTGCTGCACTGTAAACAGATACACCAGTTGCTCCTCTGTTGTATTTCTGGCAAAGTAGCTGCTCAAGGAGTAATTGCTGTAGTATTTAACCGCACTTCCTGTTACCACGGTAACCATGAGTGTCTCCAAATCAACCAGGACTGAAATCTTAAGAACTACAATTTTAAATAATGGTTTGATATTAATTCATCTGTCCCCAGGGGATAAATCCTAATTACTTTGGTGTTCTCCTGAATTTTCTTAGTGCTACCATGAGGTCAAACTTTCCTCTTGATCAGCACTTCAGGGGTTGTGGGGGTTAGTTTATTCTGCTTTGCCCTTACCAATCAGTAGCAACATAAATTTCAGTGGACACATCAGCTGATGTAGCAGTAGCTAGAAGCAGTTAACTGAACAGTTTTTACAACGATTAAACAAATGTTAATCTTAAGAGTTGTTATTCCTGCAAAGGTGCGAGTGGACAAGAACAGACATAATGTACTGAAACGGAGGTGCATCCGTACCAGCTGAACATGTTTGTATTGTGGGCGAAGCAACGTACAATTAGGAGAGAAACTGGAAAAAAAATAAGAAAAAGAGACTAACGTGTAAGTTTAGAGATCAGTAAGGGTCTATCTAGACAACAGCTACAGCTAAAGTCTGTTTGTGGTGAGTAAACACTCCAGTAGTCATTCTGTGAAAAAAGCAAGGCTAATATTTGTGTTGGTAAGTGTTCAGTCTAAATGCACCTTAAGATCTCAGGCTGCGTAAAGGTGATATTGATAACATTCAGCCCCCTCCCCCCTCCCACTGCATTCACATCACAACACTGCTGTTGCTCGAAGCACATGCCGCCTCAAGTGGTTGCCAGTTCGTTGCACAACCTGCATATTGCATGGTGGAGTGGAGTGAGAGTCAGACAGACTCAGTCATGTGAAGTGATGAGCCTTTCGTGGTAGAGTGATGAATTCATTTTGAACCAGTCGTGATTATGTGCATTTATGTCGTGCACGTTGATCTGACGAGACAGTGTCGGAGTAGCTTCCCAGTTAGCTAACAAAACCTTAGCTTTAGCTCACCGCTCAGGAAGAAACGTGGCCACCTCGGCGTGACTTTCCAGCCCTTAAAACTCCTTCAGCTGACTCCAACGCGCAAAAGCTGAACCAGGGTTCACCCTGGTCTTGCTCCTCCTTTTGTCACTGAGCACTTCGGATTGGTACCGGAGCGAAGCTGGGCGCTTTCCGTTTCCAAACTTTTCGTTTTTTCCACAAGACTCTTGACCGCTGACAACGCAGAGATACCACGTGATACCAACGTCTATATACTATTTGCTCACAAGCCTCGTTAGAAACGGGAACCAAATGTCAGACTTCTTACTCAAAGATCAACAAAACATTCATTGTGGACCCGTCAAAATTTTTATAATGATCAATTCACAATCATAATATTTTTTTTAGGAAAAGCCATAATTTGATTCTGCACCTTTCTAAAAACTCTGTGGATGTATTTTTAAAAGAAAAATCATTAGTCTACATAAAAATGTTATCAATAACACCTCTACGTGAAAACCGGAATATTTGCGGTTACTAGTAGTCTTGCCTGAAACGAGTACAATACATACTTTGAGTATGGTATCTTGGTATTTTTTAGTCACTCTAGTATCAAATGTACTTTGTTGGTATGGTTGGAACAGGAAATTGAATTTGGAGTGGAGTCTACGCTTTGCTCACAAATGTAGTTAATTTCTATAACTTAATATAAAATCTCAAAAGCCACTCAGAACCACAAGTCGAAAAGGTAATTTGCATCGTACATGGTTGAGCATCAGATGAGTACATCTTGAGTGTACCTGCCATAATTTGTGTGAACAAAGCAGCTCACATCCTGCATTATGCATCACAAAGTGATTGTCATTGCAGAGGTGTGAAGGACTCCATTTAGTTTCTTCTGAATGGCACCATGTGAGGCGTAATACTGTAGATGCTCTCCTGTTCTCCTCAGTCTGTACCAAACTTTACTTAAGTTGAATTCGCTCAGTGTCATGTACGCTGGACAGCTCTGCTGATGTTAGTCCAGTTTGTGTTTATATAAGTTTGCTCTGGCTTTACATTATTCTTTCATGTATGGAGAGAAAATAACATGTTGGTGAATAATAAAAGTAAGTAATGGCTATTACAATATGGATCTTTCCTCTAAGATGAAATGTTGAATGTTTAACACAACACGTGATTGCTTTACTTCAAACAGGTAACAGCCTCAAGTATTTTACACATTTGACCTTTGGGCCAGAGGAATGATGGTAGCGATGTTGGTTGGTCAGCTAGTCCTTCTATTTGTCTGGTCCAGAGAAGGATAATATGTCTTAACGATTGGCCAGATTGCTATGACATTTTGCTTGTATATTCTTGGTCGCCAGAGGAGAAATCCTACTTGTTTTAGTGACCTTCTGGTCAAAGGGAAAGATAAGAGCTGTGTCCTAATTCCACACTACCTGCTATAAAACAGCACATACATTGTTTTGGCACCTAGTATACAAGAAATTAAAAAAGTTTACCAGTTAACTACTCAACAAGAAATAATGCAAGATGCTTTTCTAGTGTAAATACAAAACATACTGAAAACCCAGTTAGAATAACAACATAGAAATGAAGCAGGACACAGCAAAAGTAACTTAAAAATGAATGGCAATGCTATTTGCTGTGGGTATTCATAGTCCCCAGAGAATAAATTTAACTCTTTCTTCTACTGCCACCGTCAGGACACAATTCACATCTTTAACATTCACATTATTATTGGTTGATGATAAGCTGACTGGTTGATCTAACTCCTCTCTGGAGGCCGGTTCAAAATCAAAAGAAAAAAAATAAATGTTACACTACAAATGGTTTACTGAGTATTCAAGTATAAACAAAACAGCCGAGCGAATGAGCGACCCCTGTACACATTTGCTTATGTGTAGCCCAGAGAAGCATAAAGTCTGCAAGAGTGGCAAAATCGCAGCCACGAGGGGCTGCTAATGTTGCTTTAGACATTTGTTTTGATTTGATTTGATTTTTTTTATTCACAGGTCAAAAGAAGAACAAAAGGAAAGCCAGAAAAGCCTAAGGTCATGACATAGTAGGCTAAAAAATCATCATCATCATCATGTAAATAAAGTTATTGAGCCGTGTTATTCAAAATATCATCTCTAGTTTAACTTAACATAACTTTGTATACATTTATTTACATTACTCACATTATATACGTATATTAAAAGAAAAACTGAAGAAATCTAATAACCTAAGGCTTCCATCACTGTACAGCAGTCACATATCTCATTTCATAGCTCGGTACCTCACCTGCTCGGTGGTGAGATTCTCGTAAGTTCCTGTGAGAAACTCTGCCAGGAAAGGCTCTATGGGCCTCATCATGGAGCAGAAACCATAGATGCAGAGCGGCACAGTGGGGCCCACCCAACCAGCACAGCAGGGCACATAATGGCCTGTCCAGCAAGGCCTGTTGCCACACTCCCCGCTCCAGCAAAAAGCCATCCTTTCTCTCCGGCTCCCCGGGGACATCTCGCTGTGTCCGGCGAGAGCACAGTCTAATTCAGGCAGTTTAATCTGTTGAGATATGGAAGCCCCAGATAAGGCCAAGGTGAGACTGACTGTGAACACCAAGTCACCTGCTTTGCCATTGTTTTTTCTCTCCTCTGAAGTTTTCCTGGCTACGGCGAGACAGGAAAAAATGTGAGGCTGTGAGTGAAGATACATTAAGATGAAATATGAGGTGGTGAGCCCCTGGGGCTTCAGCAGGTTATAATAAACACTGTCTTCTCCTCTGTCTTTATACAAAACACCCTCATTCCTGCAGATATTGAGGAAGGGGTGGAAGTCAAGCAGAGGAATATGTATGAGTGTGTGTCTGAGTGCAGGTGTACACACCACCAAGCTGCCCCACACACACAGTGTCTACATACCGTGTGCCTGTTTAGCATCCAAAACAATGTGAGCGATGCAGTTTCAACACTGTTCTGATCAAATAAATATTAAAAACTTTTTTTATTTTACAAAATACTTCATGCATCTTCAGCCTACCAAATAAAAAAGAAGAGTTAAGTAGAGACACAAATATCGCTTGGTTCTAAATTAAACTCAACTCTTAAACTCAATTTTCCAGAGTAGCTCACCTGATTAGATGACCTTAACGTTCAGCGCTTTGTCTTTGTGACAAAACTTTAAAGTCATTTTTGGAGTTTCCAGGGCGGTTTGGCAGTGAGTTTTTAATACTTACGGGAAGAAAAAAGCAAGGCAATCATTCCCAAGATGAGAATTACTGTAGTCTGTAATTTAAAATATCCAACGGCGAATTATGACTCACCAGTGGGGTGTCAACAGAAAGCTCTGCCTCAGCTCAAACTGTCAGATTGTCTCCATGACTTAATTCTCAACATCAAGGTCACTTGCAAAGAAAATGTTATTCATATTTATATGTTAGGCATTTCTAGTTTAATATTGTCAGACTTACAGTATATGATGTTTGGTGACTATGGCTGAAGGGAGCAGACACAGCAACACTCAATTTGACCTTTACACTGTCAGAGTAAAATCATTATGTAGTTCTGCTGATATTTAGTTCTATTCTAAAATATAAACACGGTAAGGATCACTCTTGGTGGGTTGCATATAGATATGTATGACAAGTGGCATGCAGCTATGTATGTACAATATCAAATCTGAAGTAGAGTAAGTGTGTATGGTTCATTTGGAGTGTTCATGATTATGTCCATGATACTGCACAGAATGACCCATTATTGCACATTATGCCCTATTATGTCCCGTAAATGACAGCGCTGTAATGCTTGTAATCCACAGAGACACAGTAATCCAGAGAGAAAGAGAGATTAAATGAACAGAGCTGAAATTGAGGCTGGAACCACCTCAGTGCCCCACGCCTCTGCTGTCCATCTCTCGACATGAGGTAGATGAGTTGTAAAGTTTGATTGCCACAGGAAGAAGGGATGGTACTGCAGACACTGAATGACCGGAGCCCCCGCAGAAGGCTCTGGTCCTTCACGTACACAGCTTCTGTATTTTTAGCTCAGTCCAGATTCTTGTCCAGGTGTACTCCCATGTATATGTAGTCCTGCACAGTGTCCACATCCACCCCCAGAATGGAAATAGTTGTTGGCGGTGTTTTCCGCCTACTGAAGTCCATCACTTTGTCTTACCAGTGTTAAGCGAAAATTGCTGCCTTGATTATGTTCACAGGCAATGTTTTTTTCCAGTGAAGGAAGTACAGCCTTTCTGTGCTGTATATACAGTACGAGCCATAGGGATGTGGTCAGGTTGGGATGGTGGGCACACAAAGTGCAGGACTTTGAAACCGGAGACGAGTGTTCATCTAGCCTGTGCTTGGGTTTAGGCAAACACCCCACTTTAGTTAAAGATATAATCTCGATTTTCATTTAAATAAACATCTATCTACTATCTATCTATCGCCAAATGATGCAACGCAATGGTGACTGAGCCTATGGCCCACTGATGAAAGCCTGCAGCATTTGCGGTATTACAACCTGGGTGTCGGGAGCGTCTTTCCTGGAAAAATCACAAGCAGAGCACAGTTAGGCTTTTAACAAGGCTTTTAACACAACAGACTCGCTCTTCAACTCACCTGTGTGTGAAGCGACGTACTGTTGTTTCCGGTCTCTGCTAGCGTTGCGAGACTGTAACCGTCCTCAAATTTATACATGAAACAAACATAAATGTCATATTTCTGTTGTGTTTCATACAATGTTTTTTTGCCGTTTGAGGTCTGAGTGGCGCTCATTTAATTACGTCATCATGTTGCGTCCTCTTCTTCTGCAATGGTTTAATGGAACCCTTCTGGAATATTGGCCCCACCAGCTGTTTATCTCAACGAACCAACTCCTAATATTCGCATTATGGTAGTGGATGTAAACACGCAGTTTGTTTTTCCATAAATTCGGTTAAAATTTGCGCTACATTTGGATGTGAAACCTAGTTAGTCATTCCTCTGAGGGACTTTTTCCTTGCTGATACTTTTGTGATTGTTTTGGATAGCATGTATCGTTGAATGTTTTTCAACCTGTTTTACTGTTGCTTTGGAAGAATGTATTCAAATATTATTACATAATATTCAAACTCTCGATTACCTCAGGTGCTGTACATTAAATGGCTTCATCAACTGATTTAGTGTTCTTCTCATTCTCACATCGATCATCAGTCTTTCACTCTGCCAACATTCCTATTTCCTCAATAACAGTAGTACTTGTATTATTATTAGTAGTAGCTGCACTGGTAGTAGTAATTTCAGTAATACTACTGTTCCTGCCCTTCCTCTATTATACTAACTAAATGGAAACTTAATTGAATCAGAGATTTTATTTCACAATTTTCCAACAACACCAGGACATGAGGGGCTTTAACCCTCCTCTTATGTTTCCCATACACTAGTGGCTCATGAATTAACATGTATTTCAAGTATTGTTCAGCTATTTTATAATGAACAGAGAACAAAAAGACACAAGGCTTTCCGTGACATTCTGTATCTTATTTTCTTCCTCATATTAAAATATGACATGAACTTATACAACATGACTAAATACATTATGACAAAAACTCCAGACGTAAAAATAACATTAACGCAACATGACTGCAAGATGCTGTGGTAAGATCACCGGATCTTAAACCCTCATCCTACTCTCTGGACTCATTACACTCTTAATCATCTCTGACCTGCAGTCCTATTCTATTAATTTACAGCAGACAGAGATGGACCTCATTCTGAGGAGCCAGACTACCTCATTTTCTTTTTTCTCTGTAATATTCTCCAGTCTGTACCGAGACTGAGGTGATGATCAAAGGTATCCATCTTCCATTTCCCCTTCCTTTCCATCTGCAAGTTCATGGACAAAGATAGTGTAAAGATAGACACTCTTATGATAGCTCGACAGAGTGGGGGCCGTGGGAGGCAGTGGCAGGTAAATGTCTGCAATTGCCTGCTGTGCGCAGTTGGACCAAATGGAGCTCAGCATGGTGAAGGACATCTGAAGGCTCATGGCACTATATTGCTATGTGTCACCTGCGCCAGCTCAGAAAAATCCTTAGAAGAAACTGCATGGAATTAGATTTTGGGGTGAACTTGGGCTGAGATTGACACTTTGTTGAGTAAGCTCTGAAATGCCCTGGTTGACCCTCGTGAACAAGCAGTTTGCTCAGAGTTTAGCCCCACAACCAGCTCTTTCCAAAAACCTCACCATAACGGCACAGCAAAGATAAAGATACAACATGAGAGCCTGCTCTACAAGAAATACTTTTTAAATTTCCTGTCCATGGCCTCGCTTAATATTTCAATTAACCTATTTATCCTTTCTTTCTCATCACTTCTACATTGCAGCATCTGACAAAGTGAGTGTTCAAAGCATACCCAGATGCATTGATTCCTGACGCTACACAGACCAAACCCTTCTCTCCACAATCTCCTCTTTTCTTCTTCCTCACTGGCAAATCATATGAGGCTGCTGCAGTCGGGAGCCCGACTTTGAAACAAACAGTGAGCGTGTGTTGGGTGGATTGGGTGGTGGGGGGTTGGTGTATATTGAGGTGTTTGTGAGGCTCAGATAAGCATATGTGTGCAGTGGTTTGGCTGCAAAACAGAACTCCCACTGTGTCGAGCTGATAAGACGTGGAAGTTCGATGTGGGTTTTTTTCTTTTTTTTCCCACCCTCCATTATGGCTGTTGTTGATTTCACTGGACAATGAGTTGTACTTATAATAAGGTGGCTGAAGCAAGTTTCTGGTTTAGACAATGAAGAAAAACACAATATAATCCAACACCACTTACATGCTCTTTTTTCTTTTAAACACTCGGAATTTACATATGGCACCACTTCATTTGGACAGTGCACATTTGATATGCTGTCAACAAAACTAAATATTCAACTAAGTGCCATTTACCTATTCGATTAATCTGTTAGGGGGCTGTGGGGTAAAAATTTGCTGTTGGGCCCCTACATGGTCTCAACAACAGTTTATGAATATCAACCAAGTGAGCACAATATAAATACAGTGGTAAAGGTGTTATGATGTTTGAGTGGTAATACAGGACCTGCCTTAGGTGATATTGTACTTTAGTGTTGCAAATTCCTTGATACATTGTCAATCACAGGAAGCCAAGTGATGGGATATTTGGGCCCCTAGGAGCATGGAGCCCTGGGACAGTTACCCATGTTGCCCAGCTGGTAATTCAGCCTTTTTCCTATTACCTGCATACAATTCTAACCTAAGCATGAACACAGATCTAAACTGAATTTCACCATATTTCTAACCTACACTACATTTCATTGTATTCTACCAAATGAAACTGTAAGACACCTTAAAGCCATGGTATATAAGTTGTACACCAGCACTGCACAGACTGTCTAAAGTGAGTGCTTATGTAAGAGTGTGTTTCATTCCATTCATTGGATTGAATTGGTAAACATCCAAATATTTACTGCACCAACCGAATTTTTTGAGTGCAGTCTGGTGGTAAGATTAAGAACAGAGTGTTAAAACATAATGCTGCACTCATCCATCTGAAGTTTTTAAAGAAGCCTCTGGGCAAGAAGCACTAAAAGCTGGTCATAATGAACCCCCCCCATAACACTAGATGGAGCTCTTGCTTCATCATACACCCTTAACATCTCTCCTCATCTCTGTGATGCAGGGTGCTCATGACACATTCCTGACAATTTTGACAGTCTCAGCCTCATGATTATGAGAGCTGTAGGAAGAGCAGCGCATGATTGACACGCTGATGGACAGACAAACAGTGAAAACCTCAAAACCAGCTGTCCTTGCCACACGGCCATCTGCCGCTTCCTGTCTAATTGGACGATGAGTGCTTTGATTGGAACGTGGGCTTGATTGCTAAATATTTTGTCCCCATATGTTTTGAATTATCTTCAGGCTTTTTAGTGTTTCTATACAGTGGCTATCGATGTAGCATAATTATTAATAGCACTGGCAGTGCAAGCAGTCAATAGATCATGGCTGTGGCTGACAACAGCTATGATCTATTGGCATGCTTGTAGTGAAGATAGAACTTGGTCCACAGAATCATATAAAGAGCTGCGTTGCTGGCTTACACCTAAACCCCTTTGACATTTTGTTCACTCAACCATGGGGTAACATTTCCTTCACTCAACCATGGGGTAACATTTCCTTCACTCAACCATGGGGTAACATTTCCTGACATTGAGAAATATTGTAAAGTAAGGATTTCACAGCCTGTAGTATTCACCTACAGTAATGTGGAATCTCTAGCTTTATCCTCCCAACTCTGAGCAGAATCTATAATATGATGGACACCTCTGGACATCTGGATATCACTGCTATGATCAATACCAGAAAAGATATGATACATACAGTAGAACCAATTTGTCACAGGGACAAGTTCCTTTTTTTCACTGTCAATCAGATGAAAAATAACCTTTTTCCATCATGCATTCTGGTATAGCACTGTCTTTGGCAACCCTGCTGAATAACATAAATATTTCTTATGACATGCATAAGTAGGTGATGTCAGCTTCCACTGGAAACATACCATACCAGTGACTCTGGCTAATTACTTACCGTGGACAGCCAAGCAAAACAAGAAATATAGTAACATTATGTTGCAGTGCCTGTAGGAGAAAAAAAAAAGAATCTTGTGGAATTCAAATGTCACTGAATATCAATACGTCAAAGGCAAAGGCACTGTAAAGCTCACAAGGAGCTGCTTCCGATCAGCTCTTCACATTTGAGCCACGTGGACCTGCGACTGTCAGCGTTGAACCCAACCCTGTGACATTTCAAAGGGGAAACAGGGAAGTTTTCACTGCCCCATCACACAAAATGACAGTAATATCTCCAGGTGTGTGTAACAGGGATGATAGCAGTAGTTAGAATTTCTGGCATTCAGGAATCAGCCCTCTTGCCCATACTTGTTATTTTGCTTTTAACAGAAACTCTCTGCCCATTCATTCATTTTGTTTACCAGGTAATTCTACCCATCATCATGGCAGATAAAGCCTATGCTAGACTACAGTGGCAGGGTGTTCCCAAGGCAAGGAAACACCTTGAAGGACTGAACTATCAAGAAAGGTGAGCGAGCATCCTGCACCACAAGACATTTTTGTATTATTTTTTTATATTACATACCTTACTCATCTTTTACATCAGTGGCAGATAATACAACGAAGATGATTACTAAAGCAAAACTGCGTTCAATTATAAAAGCAAAAGCAGTTCATTAGGATGCTCGGGATTACATTGGAGTGAAAAACAAGAAGAGGTTACCGACCTGCTCGAAGCTCTGTCAGGCTGTTCTTAAGCACGGTGGTACTTCGTGCTAAATGCTAATGTCAGCATGCTAAGATGCTCACAGTAGTAATGCTAACATGCTGTTGTTTAGTAGGTATAATGTTCACCATCCTTAAGTACAGCTGATGCTGGAGGGAATATCATTAGTTTTGCAGGTATCTGGCCATAAACCAAAGTATTGGACAAATTAAAATGCCCGTCTCATGATAGTGCTAGAGGAAAAGTTAGGGTGTCACCAAAGTAGGTGTCCTCCTCTTTTGACCATGATTGTCTGTACAAAATGTATTGACCATCCATTTGACAGTTGAGATATTTCAGTCTGGACCAAAGTATGGAATCCCCATTCTCTCTGATATGTTGTGTCATGCAAGACATTTTTTTTTACCCAAGTACCCAGTACTCACTAGGTTTGTACAGTAACTCCAAGAATTCAGAGAGGCATAAAATCAACTTTCTCCATTCTTCTCTACAGTGAAATCGACAATTGATATAATTTCGCATCCTGTCAATCAGGGGATTTGTGGGTCAAAGCTCACTTTAGTTGAAGTTTAGCTGCAAAGCCTGGAAAAACCATGGAAGGAAAGTTCACTGAAAATAATGGCCTTGCTGTGTGCAATGTCACAGGGTTGTTTCATCTATCTTACAGGCTACCAAAGTTCCAGAGGATGAGGGTGGTAAGACGAGTGGAGACTTGTGAAGAAAGAGACATGTTCTGTGTGCTTGGAGCAATTTCTACTGGTTCTACAGAGGTCACGGATGACTTAATACCACTTTAACAAGTCCTAAACAGATAAATGAATTGAAAAAAACGACTCAATATGGCAATATTCACGGCAGTTAGAACATATCTATTAGAAGCCATGCATTAAAACTCATTAGGGTTCGTTTGGAAAGGATGGGAGGGCTTTGGCACCAATCAATCAAGGTCACTGCTAAGATGATGCCATGCCATAGCTGGAGGGCTCTTAGACTGATGAGTGTCAGCGACTTCTGGTGAGCGCTGGAGGGCTTATGTTCCCCTCACTGGGCTCCCCTCCTTCCCCTCCTTGCAGATGAGTTCTATTCTGACAGAGAGAGCTGCAGGAGAAGGAAGGAAATAAAAGCTGACATATCAGCACCCTCTCCACATCTTGTCAGAGTTGTCCTCTTTTGCCCCGATACAATATCCAGAACCTCTTGTTCTCTTTTTCTTTCCCTCTTACTCTGTCTGTCTAGTTCCCTTTCCTGTAGGCTGCACATGCTAGCTGTGAAGACACCGCCTTTCATTAGCTCCCAGTATGGGGGTGTGCAAGCATGCATGAATGTATGTGCATGCAATATTTTACTTTGAGTACTCCTTAACTAGTACCTCTTTCTCTTTAGCACCAGACTTCCTGTTTCTGACTTTCCACTCTTTATTTCTTCTCTATATTCTCCCTGCATCTTGCTTAAAGCAATTTATCCAGATTTGTGGGGGTAATCGTGGCAGAGGAAGAGGAGGAGGAGAAGGTGGAAGAGGAGTATTAGAAGGAGGAGGAGGAGGAGGAGATTAGCTTAACAGTTATTTGGTGTGCTGCTTTTTTGATTCCGAGCACCACTCAGCCCTCCGTTTGACAGCTCTCATCCAGATCCTTCAGGGTGCTTCCTTCCGCAATCAACTAATCATATTCTTTACAGTGCTGTCTTTTGTGAGACTCTCTATTTTTGGCTCACATCCGAACAGGAAACAGTACTTACTGCTCGTCACTTGGGCAGAGATCTGAGAGCCGTAAAAGCTCAGCTAGGATTTGAATCCCGGTAATAATTGAGATAATTGGTTCCAAAAGCAAACATTTAGGGCACTTGACCTCCATCATGCTAGAGGATGGATAGATGGATGGATAGATAGATAGATAGATAGATAGATAGATAGATAGATAGATAGATAGATAAATAGATAGATAGATAGATAGATAGATAGATGAGGACAAGGCAATCAGTTTGTGACCTTTTCACATACGTAAAGACCAAACAGATCTTAACAATGCTGGATATCTCCAGAAACACAGATTGTTAACTTTAACCTCTAGGCAGTGTTCCCAGTAAATGTGCCGCTTTGTGTCTTTTCTATTAATCGGCAGTGCAATTTGAAGCCATTCCCATTAAGCCTTATATGTTAATGGGAAACATTAAAGAAGAAAGAGAAAGAAAAGTCCGGGGAAGATAATCAAAAGCGCCTGATTTAGGCATTAATTATTCTATTGAAAGCAGGAAATCCACTCTAAGGTCAAACCAAGCTACCTGCAGATACATTTGGTATTTGAGGTCATACCCTATTTTATTAATGCATTCATTTGACAGAGGTGGTGTACCAAATGCTACTTTCTAATGACCTTGCAGATTGAGTTACCCTTATGTTTGTGCTCTCTCTTGTGATTGCCTCATCGTGAATTAGCACTACTGTATTATTGGCCATCTGAAAACAGCAAACAGTCAGTTAATTCTCTGTGAACTCCACATTGCAGTCAATACTTGACAGAGATAAATAAAAGATACTGTTGAATGATAGCACCCATTTTCTATTCAAGGCTACATTTTAGAAACTTCAAACTTGCAAAAACATGATTTATTTAATGAAAGAAAAATGTAAGACTACTAATATCCTCAGAGTTTGTTTTGACTTGTGTACGTGTGTGTATATGGTCAAAATTGTAATGACCAAAAATGTTTCTGCAGTAATAGTGCTCCCTACATACATGTTCTTCTGAGACTTGAATATTTGGTTCCAACTTGCAAAGTTTATACTGGTAATTTGATTGGTGCAATATCTGTGTGAACTAAAAATAGTTTGTAATATCAGTTAAATTCCGCTACACATGCAGCTAATAAGCTTGGGGGCTGATGGTGCTCAAATGAATCACAGATGGGACTAAGCAACGACTAACTATGTTAGTCTGTGACTCTGCACATAACTTTGTGTCGTGATTTGAATCACGTTGTGAACAAACGAAGAACTAATGTCACAGGACTGTTCCTGCAAGTTTTGACAGTCTGGTCATTTGCCATCAGCACACCTCAACCCACGGAAGAGGGGCAGCTAATGCTAGCTAGACCTCCTTTTTTTAAAATGTGGGACAAACCCAACACGGAGTGCTTCCTATCATTCAGCAGGTGTTGATAAACCATAAACGAAAAGGAACATCTAGTAGGAATCAGTGTTAACGTTAGCAAGCTAGGTCAAATAACTTTCACTCTCTGAGTTGAATACAAACCCAAAAGGGAAAAAAAACCCCAAAACATATCAACGTTCGCAGGATATACGATTATGACATGCTCCAGTCGGCAGCGTGCCACAGATGTTGAGAGTGCATCTCCGGTTCTCAAATGTCATCTTTACTTTCAACATAACTAAGTTCCCTTCAGACATAGAAGAGATGCTATAAAGGCACGGTTTAATGTGTGTGTATACCTTCACTGCTTCATTAAAGAGACTCACATCTCACTTTAAAAATCAAATTATGCCACGTCTCTGGGACTTCTTGACTTGTGAACATGAGCATCTGCACTGCTGTCAACGCTGAGGTGCTCCATGGGTAAAGAGAGGAAGTAGGTATGAACTTTGTGAACTTGCAAAATGTTGGTTTGAACTTGTGCACCACTTACAGCGGCGCTAACAGCTCTGAACCAGAATGCAGACCCATACCCTGTGCTCTTCCGCAGCCACCTTTTCCATCTTTTCTAATTAATTCTCTGCGGAGCTTCACACCTGCGGGGGCCGCACCAACTCTGCTCTCTTGTTTCTGGCTAGAGGAGACAGTAATAGATGTTCGCCTATACAAAAAGAACTGTCCCAGGTCACGGGATGGAGGACAGTATAGGAAGTCTGAAGCTAACTGTAACCATTTTTTGGTTTGTTTGTTAGAGTCCAGAGTTCGATTGTCACTCCTAACTCCTTTAACCCTGCTGGTCTGCTTTCTGACATCTTTACTGTTGTTCTGTTCTGGTGGTCTGCTTGGGTCATTTTGTCAATACAGGGTAGCTGTGTACTACTGTTGCCTAGAAATGAGATTGGTGCCCGTTTTGGAAGGTGGAGCATCATGAGCACTATTGACAGGTGCACACCACCCTTATGCGACCAAAAGTGAATGACCAGCTTAAACAAAACTTACTCCTCCCATTCAACCACAACCCAGTTAAGGCTGAGGTATGTTTGAAAAGAACTAGGTTTGTACACAGCGTTAGTCAACCACATCTAAAGGCAAATTTGTGCAGAGTGGCTACACACGAGGGCGGGGTGAAAAGTCTGACATAATAGAGAGGGGCTCGATGTAATAATCATAGGAATGAGGACTTTTAAAGCATACTGAAGCCTTTAATCAGATCAAATCAACATTTAATTTCTGACTGTCTACGTACAGTATGTCATCAGACATATCACGTTTACCGTTTTGCCTCGATGTCGGCACGCTCTGTTGTCCACATGTCTGATTAAGTTGCCTCATGTCTTGCTTTGACATATTACAAGGAAGAAAAGAAAGAAAATGAAGCGTCCAAAGTATACCATCAAGTTTGGCTTCAACGCTTTTATCTCTCCTGTTTTCTTGTTAAGAATGCCACTGAAAATGTCATGAAATGTGTATGTATCTTTTTGTGTGACAATGTATCCAAACATTTTTTGCACTTTTGCTCTTCAGTAGTCTAATTAGTCTGTTAGATCACAAATATTCTAAGAATATGTTCATTATTTTTCCTTTTTTGTGTGTGTGTGTGTGTATGCATCTAGTTACGTACTGGTAGTGAGATGATCATCCAATTTTTTTTCACATGTATATTGCTAATTATCCAGTTTGGCGTATTATGTGTCATCACAGTAATATTGTGTATACATACAAAGTTGTTCACACCCTCACCTTTACATTTGTGGTTGGAACGTTGTCAAGTCCATGAAATTCTTAAAGAAGAACTGGGTAGAAGACAGCAGTGTGCGGTTACTTTTTTGTTTTGTTTATGAAATGCAGGCTTCATCTGCAGCGGGAGTATGGATTGGATTCTGACTGCACATGTAGCGTACCACAGCTCGACTGGAACCAATCTTGTGCCACCTTGTTCCAGAAAAGGCGGTTATATTAACCAGTGTTTTAGGCAAATCTCTCCCAGATTCAGATGACACTGCCAGCCTGAAAGCGTCCTAAATTTCATCCCCTTAAACTGTTGGATAAGGATGCCACCTTGGCTGCTCTCACTTGGCGCCCAGTTGTTTCTGATTGGAGGCCTTAGAGCTGAGCCAATGAAGCGGAGCGTCTCGTTTGATCTGCCAGGGCTCTGTTCCCTCATCCAGACAGAACAGTGTGAAACATAAAGGCAAAGCCAAAAAAGACATCTATAATTAGTGAGTCAGTTAGGCTTCACCTCTCTCCAGCACTGCTCTCAGCTGGCCGAGACCCCCAGTATAAACACACAGAGTCATTCACACCCACTGTGCCCACCCCCCACTTTAAGACTCATCTCGACTCATATCTCCGGTTTGTAATTGCCTCACAAGCCTGGTTACTGAGAGCCAGCCTATTAGGAAAGCACCGGAGTGGAACATAACATTTTCAGTTTCAATTAGGTCTATGAGGGCATACATAATGCACGGGGGAGGCTTGGTCCCCTTGGAGTGGTGAACTGATGAACTCATGTGGGGAAATGACGCAGCTAGTGGTCGAAGGAGCTGAGGTGAGATGACTGTTTGTGCTGCATAAGGCTGTAAGATTTGTCAGCTTTAAGTGAATTAGTGTGTGTTCATTGGAATGTGGAGATAAGTTTGGAGTGAGCATTTGTCAGTGCGTGTGTGTGTGTTTGTGTGTTTGTGTGTGTGTGTGCGTGTGTTTGTGTGTGTGTGTGAGAGTGAGAGTGAGTGAGAGAGAGAAAAAGAGAGAGATAGAGAGAGAGAGGCAGTAAGCTATAATAAAGAGAAAATTGCACCAACTGAATTACATTGAAACCCATAAGGCTACAATTACCTGGTGTGGATTTTAGCCAAGGTGCAGCAATCCCCACAGATTGGGACCTCTTTTTGTCATGTGACGTGTCTCTCCCATTTTGTAATCTGCTGCTGTCCACCATTATATGATCTTATTATCTTATTTGTTATGTTATCATCCCAACCGACTCCCTAGGAATACATTTGTGTTGAATGATACTACACTGCATGAATTACATCCAACACAGGAAGTTCTGTGTAAAAAGTGAGGGTGGTTCGGGTTATGATGTTGTATATCCAACTTTCACGTAGTGAACAGGAGTTTGCATCTCCTCTAGAGGTGTTAATATATGAATTGACACATCCTTCATAATGAATCTTAAAGATGAACTCAGTATACGTACTCCTCAGTGTCAGAATCACTTCTTTGCATTAGTACTACAGTATGCCACTTCCTAGTTAAAGGTTTACTGAAAGACTACACAAGCTACAGAAACAATCATAATGCAGTAACTAACAGAACTTATAATACTGCTTATAGATGCCTAGTTTTGTACTGAACTGAACAAAACAGATTAAAGACAAGACAGTGAGAAGTAATGCCTCAAAGACACAGTAGTTTGTCCATGCTTCAATCATTCAGTGATGTGCATTTGAATGGTCATGGGGATTAGATAGTCAGTGACCTCAAATCTTTGTACTGAACTGCTGAACTGAACTGAACTTTTTTTTGCTATAAACACAATCTTTGCCTGAGCTTAAGAGTTTTAAACACCTATCTTTTAAGTTATATACTGTATATATATATATATATATATATATATATATATATATATATATACACACAGTATATAACCCTAACCATACATTAACAATACTGTAGGTATACTGCCTTAACATTATACAATTAAAGAATGGGGGGAAAAAGACACTGACAGCTCAAAATTATCACTGATGAATGTTGAATGAGTTCAATATCAGTGCTTTGTCCCTCGTGCATCCATCTCCATGAGCAGACATTTTATCTTTTCTCTACAGCGTACCCTCTTTGCTTCCTGTATTAATGAATGCATCCCTGAAATTAGAAGTGCTTGCATAAAGTTTTATAGACTTGCAAGACAGATGCTCTGATTAAATCTGAGTGTCTAGCGGCCCAGAGGGTTTCTGCTTCCCCCTTTTGACATCGTGCAGCCTCAGGCTTCCAACCTTCATATCTGTGCCATCCTCTCCGACTGCCAGTTAACTAACTTTTCAGTCTCTGAACTCCCTGGCTTTCTTTCACCTTCCAGTCCCTCGCAGCCAAAAGTCTTGTGGAGTGTTCCACTCACTGTCTCCCTCACTCACGGGCTCTTTCTTTCTTCTCATAAACATGATGTATCAGCCTGCAGTGGTGTTGTAAACCAGTATAAAGCATCAGAGTGAAAGTTGAGCCAGAGCCCATGGTGGTTCATTTGTTACCTGTATCATATACTGTATATTTATTATTGTAACATTTATATATAATTCCCACTGTGGTTTCAAGATGTTTCTAGATTAGTCCTTAAGACACCATGAAATAGGGAAAGTCTTGAGGGATCTCTATGACCTGCAAGGCGAGGATCATTTGACCAATGGAGGTCACTGAGCGAACAATAGTGCTAGCAAGCTAGGCTACACTACACTTAACATATACCATGCTTACAGTAACACAGTTGGCTAAACTATTACACTGTGGTTTCATCATGGCATGAAATTGAAATGAAAATGACATCTGTAGTCTTTTAATTGTGTTTGGAATGTACATTCGTTATCACTTATGCTCAAACACCATTTTCTTGTTTTTCAAAATTAGTGTTTATATTAAATTCAAAGAGAGACGACAATTCACACAAGTGAGGAATCATTCGAATCGAATATCAGTTAAGGAGAGACAGATTAATTGATTTGAAAAGAGGGTCGAGCTGAATTACGCTCCTCTAGGCTTTAGGCAAACATGCACGGAGGTTGCTCGGATACGTTTCCGTGATGTGTTTCTTTTATACTTACATGTAATAGGTTTATGTACACGTTGGCTCCTCTGTGTGTTGTCCAGGAAGTTAAAGTGTCTGTTTAATGGTGCCTTTAATAAGCCAATATCTAGCTTTTTTTCAGTTGATGTTGGACTTCACCACCTCCTGCATGGCATATCTTTAAAATGTGCACTGGGCTGTTTTTCTTTCTGTCTCTGTGACACACAAACAACCCCTCACTTTAGGTTGCATCGTGATGTGTGACCATCCACGGGCAGCAATTGACTCTACCAGAGAATGACAGCAGGCAGCAGGCCTACTCACCAGCAACGGCAAGCTCTTTGTGTGTGTATTTATGTGATCGGTCAGGCCAGAGAGGCCAAGTGTGGCCGAGTGCCCGCCTCAGCCAGAGCAAACGAGACAGGACAGAACAAGCCATTTTCTTCAACCCCCTCTGGTTAAACTCCCTATTTTCACACCAGTCGCCCTGGAATTGCTCTGTCTCTCTCTATGAGCGACATCCTGATGGCACTGTGGGCAGCAAACCCAGCAAGTGAATAGGAGGAGGCTGGGGGTGAGGCAGCAGTGGGTGGCGTGGGTGAACAAATTAAATGCAAGGCCACCGAGAAGCAGCTGATAAAATCTCATACGCTCTGTTTGGGTTTGTTTAGTTTCGTTTTGGTTGATGTGGACTTACCTCTCTCGGGCAGTTGGGATCATGTTGACATCCATCTTGTTTATGTTCATCTGCTGTTGTTTACTCAAGTCAAACACGGACGGGGCTGGGTCGAACATTGTTGTCTTGTCGACTCTTGGAGATGTACGTGACCTTCCCTCGACCCTCCTCTGAGCCTGACTGTCCACGGGCTGCGCTTTAGCTCGGCAAGTCAAGCATCTCTCAGATTCCCCCCAGGTCCTGTTCACTACCGGAGGATCACAGGGTCAGAGAACCTGGCTTTACTTTAAGTTCAGACTGAATGTCCCGAGGGCTAAATTGTTAAGAACACACTGTCGGTGTATTACGCTGATTGCTGAGGAGGCTGGCCAGGTATTACAGCTCAGGCAGTGGATTCTATTCTATGATTTCTTAACTTATCCTGTTGCATGGCAAAATTCATAATTCATTGCTATATTGTTTCATTATGATCAATGGTATAGGTATTTATCATGTGTTGGCTACGTTCTGTGTTTGTGATTTGCATTTTTAATGTATGCTCCTTTTTGTGCCTGAACTGTGAATAAATGTCCTTGTGGGGATGACAAAATGAATTAATCAATCAATCATAAAGAGCTTTGGAAACAGTTTTGAACTGGTATCAGCATAAACATGCATGTGCTCATTTGATAAAATGATACAGGTGCACAGCTACAGATATAATGCAGTATTGTTTATAATAACGCCTAGGACTGGTAGGTCGCTGGTCATCCTGTATGTGGACACCCATACAGTAGGTGATTGTCAAACATCTTTTGGGCATTAATCTGTTCCTATAAGAGTCTCCACTCTTTGGGGAATGCTGTCCCCAAAGATTGCGGAACCTGGCTGCCATGATGTCTGTCACTGTTGTTGATTAATAAGGCCAGTCTCCCTGTTCAACCAACCAAACTAGGAAAACCATTTCTTTATGGACCTGGCTTTTAGCGAAAAAAGTTGGAAAAAGTAAGGGCCTCCCTAAAGCTGTTGCGACAAAGTAGGAGGCACACGATTTTACTTAATTGGAACTAAGGGGCCTACCCCAAACTTACACTTACATACACTTAAAGTACACGAAAGTATGTGGACATGAGTGTTCACATTGGCCATATTGCATACTCATCCTCAATTTTTGGGAGAGTCTCTTCACTTAATGTCCTTCACATCTGTGGAGTCTGTTCAGTCTTGTACAATAGGGTCGGGTAATGCTGTAGCCTCCTTTACTGTAAAAATATTCAAATATTTTAAATGTATAATTTTTTATGATTTCTATGGGTACTTGCTTGATCAGTTGACCATGATGTCAGCATAAAACAGCTACGAATAACTCCAGATGTGTAGTGCTTCATTTGCAGTAATTACATGGGTTTTGATCTTTAGTGCAACCTCCTGTGTTGACATTTGTTTAGTCTAAAAATGTATACCAGGACTGCTTTATCACCAAGATTATGCTCTCTAAGTAAAATACAAGTGACTGAACGCGCTCTAGACAGGTATAAAAGATTCAGTAATCTACTGGACTACCAGGACTAAGAGGCTGCATCCAGTGAGTTTAAGAATGTGGGAGTCCTCATAAATAATAGCTGTCCAACAGTCAATGGATCTCCGTGCAGGCTGACTTGAGAGAGAGATAGTCTGCTTCTTATCCCTTTATCTCAGCTGCACAGCCCAGGAAAACAGACGTGAGAAACATTTGGTCTATGGCCGTTTTTTTGTAAATAAATTAATTACTCTTTAGGGGAGCAAAGACAGTCACAGTACGGCAGGGCTATAAACTGTTTGATCGAGAGAGAGCGTGATCCCGCTCTCTGAGGAATCAAACAGTTATTTGTTTGTGCTTACGTGTTATGTTAATTGATTTTGTTGTTCTGATGGAAAGGGTAAGAAGGCATCTGCAATCCCCAGTAGTCCACACTGAAGCTGGATTTCGATCAGCGCTGGCATCGATTTTCGTATTTGTACCAACACATGGCCATGTGCACTGCAAGTATATGCAATTATGTTAGACAGATGCATGTACTCACACATAACATACAAATATACACGCTTACTGTATTCATGCACACTTGTTCATACCTGCCTTCCTGACTCACACTGAGTCTCGCTACCAAAATCTCTTTTGTTTGTGCTCCCACTCTTTAATTCCTCATGCATGTGCTCTCTCACACAAAGAAGGCAACACATGCACACATCAAATATAAATCATTAATATCATATTTGTATATCCCATTTATAAATGACCCATGACTCTTCTAATAAACTGTCAGAACCACTTTAACAGCCTCATAAAGCCTTATTGACTTATTGAATATTACGCCTGGTGAGCATGAACATGGAAAACGAGTTTCCATAGCCATGCAGGTTTTACTCATGAACAATTAGCCATGCTTTTGGACTTGTGTATGTAAAGAGCACAGGAGTCACATTATATGCAATAACACAATGTAATGAATAATTGATTCCTGGCTCTCGGGTGAGGGAAGGAAGAGGTTGCCAAGACAACCAGCAAAGCACTGCTCTTTCTTTCTCAGACACACACACACACACACACACACACACAGAGTCTGTGATAAGGCTGTCTAATTTGCCCTGACCTCTCTGTCTCGAGATGCTGCCTCCACATGGACAGCCTTTAATTGTTTAACTTAGAGGTTCCCCTTGCACGACATAAACACACTGCAATGAACACACAATACCCAGAGTCTTTCCTCTGGTGAGGAAAATGCCATACAACCCCCTGTATGTATGTATGTATGTATGTATGTATGTATATTATTTGTACTGTCTTGTTTTATCGGCTGAACATTGTTTCATTACCAGTGTGAGCTTTTCCAAAAGGCTTACACATTCTGGACTGACAGTGGCATCTGTATATGATATGTTGGTAAGCATTTTAATCACAGATCTCATATTTTCATAATTACAGGGTAATTAGCTGGCAGCAGAACACAGTGTGTGAAATTATGGGCTGTTAAACTGCAAAGTGGATGGAAGCTGGGCACTGCTATCTGTCATTCTGAGGGTCTATTTTGAATCAAGATTCAACCGAAATCATCAGCTACAGATGTAGATATTCACTCTTCATCAATACGTAACAAGTAACAAAAACATGCTAAATGTCTTACAGTCGTGTAAGGAAGGGGATTTGGGGATTTAAACCGCAGCGGATGAATAACAAAATCTGATTAGGAAGTTTAGATTAATATAGCTCCCTGCCTTTGAGCCAACATGCACAAGCTGCGAAGACGGGCTGAAAAGTCACAGTTGCAGTTATTCTTGGAGAACAGCAACTCTCACATCCTCTTCAGAGCGCGCTGATGTTGGCGGTTAGTGTGTTATTAATTAGTGAGCTTAAAGAAAACTTAGAAGAAACATCTTGAGTTGTCTGAGATAGGCTTTTGTCTTGCTGTGAATGCTCAGCTTTGATCTGATGGGTTTAAAACGTATTGAATGGATACAAATGACTGGCCCTATAGAGAGCAACAATTCCTCCATTCACATTTTCCTCTGATTAAAAAGCCTTCCTCAAAGCTCCAGGTTCCTTTGATGCTTTTTTAAAAAACAACAAAAAAAACCTAGGTGTGGCTGAATGATGCAATGTTCCTGTCAGAAAAAACAAATGGGAAAAAACAGGCTTTAATTCAGACAAAGGCAGACAGGGACTTTACACATATCCATGTGTATGTAGGGGGTTGATATTGCTCAGGCTCTGGAGTGTTTCTCTTTCTTTCTCTCTGTCTCTATCTTCCTATCTCCCTCCGTTGCTCCGTTCATTAATCAGCCCTTTATTAAACAAAAGCAGCTTCCAGCACTGCCTAAAAGGTGCATAGATAATCTTGACATGAAGACAGAGTATTTACCCTCCTTACCCTCTACCTCTGCACCGTATTCTGCATGGTAATGGAGAGAAAAGCTCTTGCGGTGTATAAAGACTGATTGAAAAAACCAACCTTTGTAAATATTACATACAATTCTGGTTAATGTTCTTTGAGCTATTGTGCCTCGGAAAGCTAAACATCTGCTGCCAAGTACAGTCTGTGCGGATAGAGGTGACATGCATGGACAAAATGAATGGTGAGGTGAATTATCCACTGCAGAGAGAGTCTGGAATTTAATTACCGTTCGACACTGACGTTTTTAAGGACACGGGCAATTTCGAGGACCATTGTCTACTACTACTCGCAGGAAAAGTGATACAGCCGAGTCGGGCAATCAAACATCCCACAGCAGAGAAAACTGGGCCAGGATGTACTCTCTTTGAACAACAGACAATTTAGAAGTTATAGTTTACTAGTCTATGGCAGAGGCAAAGGCACTCGGAGGGGAAAAAAATAATAGTGTGTAAAGGTTCGATGTGTATAACAATGACAATGAGGAGTCGAGCTGGAAAGGAGCCCTTAATAGGTACCTGCCTGCCCTAGGGACCACACTCGCGTCTTATTGGTCATCCATTCACAAGACAGCGGTGCATTCTCCTCACCGCCAATCAGCCAATTACAGGCTCCATAACAGGAGGCCTGCTGGCAGCAAGGCAGTCTTTACAAGCCCTGCATCTCAGGCAGGGGAGACGACCCTGTCACAGAATCATAACTATGATGAATACGGCCGTAGGTTTACGGCGACGCCACTGTTTCTGGTAATGTGAGGTGGGCGTGAAATGGCCATTCACGGGGAGCAGACAGCGTGACCCTGTTTGAGGCTTCAGAAAACGATGTAAAATACTGGAAGATGATGAGAAGGGCAGAGAGAGAAGTGTTAATCCAGATGTGGTGAACATTTATTAGAGTTAGAGGGGAGGGGCAGCACTAATGTTGCTTCTCACCGGCTGCTGATGAAGCCAGTTATGGAGGGAGACACTAGTTGGGAGTTGAGCAGAAGGGCAGAGAGAGGGGATATTTTGATACCTCTGCTAATATGCTAATACTCAGTTCTTTTATAGAGTAATGCCAGTCCATTTTATCCTGCAATTATTAATCTGTCCATTTCAACGAGGTCTAAGCAGATTCTGATCAGCATTAGCTGCCTGCCTGTCTGGCTAGAGTCCATGTCTCTTTGATTGCTGCTGAGCACCAATGACTCTACAGCACATTATCTACCCACCACTGATGCTGATCATTTAGTGACTCTATGCATTTTAATGTCCGAATTGCAGCCGATCCTGACATTACAGCATTTAGGTAGTGACTGAGAGCAGTGATAATGACACAACACAAAAGTGTGTGTTTGTGTGCACATGTGCCAGCCTGTCTGATGCTTGGAGCCCTCATGTTTGATCTGTATTCAGTGTTATTGGGAACATGAGCGGGAACTGAGTGGAAAATGTAACGGTTCTGCACACAGAGATGTGAACCCAAAGCGAGACTCAGAAGCAGAGCAGTTGAAAGCAATCATTTACTCGGTAAGAAGTTCAAGGCAGAGTTGTGCAACAGGTAATCAGTCAGCAAGGGCAAAACAAAGCAGGCAGCGGGCAGGCAGGCGGAACGTGTAGTACATTATATGATCTGGCAAAAGACTGAGGAAGGACGCCTGGTATACGTGCAGGGGAACAAAAGAGGGGATGGGGTGAGTGAGGGGATCAGGTGGCTGGGATTGGTGGGAACACACTGAGGGTAACTGCAGGGCAGGTGGGAAATGGCAGGTATCTGAAATGAGACAAGCGATTAATGACTGGAAAAAACAGGAAAACGAGCAACGATTTTGCAAAAACAGAGGTAGGCGTTGTGACAGGGACCCACTTTTGCCTCCATCACAAATAAAACATATTGTCAATATTTCACGAGCATCACTGAGTTGACTGCATAGCAACACTCAGATTCAGTAGGCCTCATTCACAAAGGGCCTTGTTACTGTGGGCTGAGATTCTGAGATTTGTGAGGGGCTGTTTACAAGCACTTGAGGAACCAGGTTACAGATATGCCTTTTGCATAAACCTGATTTCTTATAAAATCATGCAAATAAAAAACATGGTTTTGGTAATCGTGACACAGGATTAGAGAAACCTAATTTCTCCAGCTAGATTGGTCTTGGAGAAAGCTGATTTCTTGGTCATGTATACGCATAACAGGGTTTCTGTTTGGCTTTGTACGCATGTGCCTGACAAAGACTTCAGACAGGGGAAATATAGCTGTGACAGCAGTGCGGGAGGATGACAGAAAAGATCATTATACCAATGTATCATTATATTCAAAATAATAAGTTCACTATAACGTTAAGTTCAGAGGACTGGATCAAACTGTGTGAACCGCCCATCGCTCACCTACTAACCAATGAAATCACTGAAGAAAATGGAGTCATTATTTGTACTGGAGTCTAGTGTGGACAAAGCCCTGACTTCATATTTAAGTGATAAGTAATAAAGAGCCCAAAGCAACATGTTCATAGACCAGTGATAAGTGACTGTTCTTTCTACTATTATTAGTTATATGATACATGATACAAGATACTAGAAATGTAAAAAACTTCTTAAAACTTGAGTGGCCTCCTGTCAGCTGAAAGATGGTGCTTTCATTTGCTAGAGAACTCTGTTAATAAATTTACATGTTAATCAACCAAGCCAGCAGGGGTTTCTGAGCTACAACAGCTCTCACAAAGAGAATAATAGAGTTCAGATTAACTTCCATGTTTTAAGTTGGAAAACAGTCTAGTTGAAAAGATAACACAATCACATGATCCAGTCAATTCCCAGCCTGTCGGAGCATTAACAAATTGCATCAACTATTAACAGATAAATATTATGCCCAAAGCAAAATGACAGTGACAGTGAATATAATGTATTTTTCAGAATAAAAATGAAGTTTGAATTATTAAACAGCTCTCTTCTATCAGTTTATGAGATATAGCAAAAATAAACAAAAGAATAAGTAAACACAAAAAACTAATGCTTTATATTGCATTATTTTCATAGAATCTACTGGTACACAACAGGTTAGGCAAAATCACAGGGTGTATTTCAGGACACAGTATCTACTGCACGAACCCACATCTTAATAAACATGCACCATATTAAGCATTTTAAGTGGATGGTATAGTTTTAGGTCTGATATTTTAAGGGAGATGAAAGTCAAAATGAAGTTTGAAAGCCTACACCTGTTGGATCCTCTTGGGCCCAAGTCAGGTTAATGACCTATAATACGTAATAATAATAATCATAGCACCATACAACATCCATGTGAGGATATTCTAGGAAAGAAACATTGGCAGTGAATGTAATCCAAGGTTTAGCAGAATCGTTCAATATAAGTATTTTTAGATGACCCACTATCTAGTGGAGTGTTAAAATGAGGATGTGTACCTAACACAATACTGTAGAGGACAAATTATTCAGGTCCAGCCAAGCATGTGGAAGTCTCTTACATGTACATGCCTTCGATTGCAAACCCATGTAACGTAATCCACAGAAAATGTGTCTTGTCCTTAGCTGTATGTTCTCATTAGTACTTAGGAGTACACCACCCACAGGGATCTCATTTCATTAGCAGTTAGCTTGTTAGCTAACCAAGCTTATTTGAAATTATTAGCTAGATGACACAGCCCTTGTGGTATCTAGAATGTGCATGCATGTTATCAGTGATAGTATAGCCCGCCTTCCTTCATACATAATTCAGACCACATAAAAGATATGGAACATTTTGATCTTTAGTCTGTGGAACACAAACTTTCCAGATAATGTGCGCTGCACATGCTGGTACAAACACACATCTCAGATGCCTAAGGCTACTGACAACTGCTTCCTTGGTTGATATTTTGCTTGAGCAGTTTTTAATACAGTTGGTGGATTTGCCAACAGAGTTGGAGAGAGATGAAGGCTGAAGATTGCTCCATTATCAGCAGAGAGGCAATAGCCACTGGCCACTGTGAACAGAGCAGAGCAGAGATATACTGGACCTCTGTTGACACAGGTATAAACTCCCAACTCTTATCTGTTGAAGTTGAATGGAGCAGAAGATAAAAGGTATTATGCATATTATAAGACTTCTGTGGATACATTGTTCTATGCATGCATCACAAAACTCTAGTCTCAGTAACTCAGTCGCTCCACCTTTGGCTCAGACTGAAATGTCTTTAGGACTACCACATGGATTGCCATGGAATTTTGTGCAGACATTCATGTTCATGTGTTTGGTGTTCATTAGGCCAAAATTTCCATTTTCCAAATACTTTGGTTTATGACCAAATATCTGCAAAACTAATGACATTCCCATCTGTAATGGAGATGGCACAGAACAGGCAGAAACCCAAAGAGCCCAAAGGTAAGAGCAAAGTCCAATATCTTTAATCCCAAAAAAGGCAGAGGTCAAAAACAGGCAGACAAACGAAGAATGCAAAAGACAATCTGGCAAAAGACTAGTGGAAGTGGGTCGGTATACAGTATATGCTACTGAGGTAATCAGAGGAAATGGGAAGCAGGTGAGTAAGTGGGTGGAGCAGGTCAGGTCGAGAAACTAGCGGGAAAGGGGTTATAGGAGGGCAGGAGGGAGTGGCTGGGTCTGAAACGACAAGAAAGTGAAAGTTAAAAACCAGGCAGAATGATTGAATGAATGAATGATCAGGAAGGATTCATGACACCATCAATCTCAGCTGTTATTCACGCAGTTGTTGAATTCTAAATTAGGTCAATTGTGGAGTCATATCACACTGCGGGCAGATATGAGTATTAAGTACAAACTGTTGCCCATCACTGAACAATTTGGTTTTTTGTTCAGGAACTTGCAGATGATCTTGACTTAGAACAGTCAGAAACCAGACTTTTTTCTCCTAGCATTTTACAGCTTAAGTGTCTTCAAAGCCAAGAACTTGAGGCTGCAGAATCCCCAACCACTTTCATAGTCCATTCAATGTGACTTATACTGTATGCAGTTTCACATGCAGTACCATCAGTTGACCTGAGAGAGGGATCCCTCCTCTTTGTGTCCCAAATCTGTAAATCAAGCCCCTATTGCATTGTGCATCACAGTTTATCAGGCTGGGGCTGAGTGATAGCACTTTGTGTTTGGTGTATAATTATATATTTTCCTTTTGTCAACATTTTGATGTTCTAGTTTTGTTTTTCACGAGGGTAAGGGCTAAGTAAGGGGACCACAAGGAGGCCTGCTGTCTGTATATCCTACGCTGGAGGCTTGACATTTGCCATCAGGGATGGGAGTTCTGTTCTTCTTTGCAACCTTGTTAGTGGGTTGAGAGGCATATGAGGACAGTCTCCAGAGTGCTGAGGACAGAATTATCACCGTAACCTGCGTGTTGACAGATGTCATCAGTCTGTTAACAGGGGGTTGCCTCATGACGCAGGATTACTGAGTTATCTTCTTAACTGTGCCAAGGAAAACTTGGAACTATGCAAGTGTTTTGGGGTGTTGCATAGGGTTGCCAGCTAATTTAGTAATTCTGCTATGCAAGACAGTGGAAAAACAGACAATACAATAACTGGATTCTGGATTCTATAAATGAAGAACAGATGGCAGTATTTCGAGTATAACAAGAAAGGTTATATGAACAGAAAGTCAGGCTCATTTCTAATTTATGACTACAATGATAGCTGATAGAATATCTGACTTGGACTCCATCTGGTAACATTAATGTATTATAATTTATGCTCTAAAATGAATCTTTCCCTCTCTTGCCACGCCCTCTTGACAACTTCTCACATTTCTTCTACAGTACCATCATGTTACCAGCTGACGCCGTGCAGTGCATCCCTAGCTCCATATTCATCTGGCTCTCCTTTTTCTGAGCGAGACATGCTTCCCCTTTTGCCATCAGCCCCCCGCCCAGCTCAACCCAGCCCAAAAGCCCTTTGATGTGTCACTTCACATCTCACCCTCAAAGCTGTGAAATCTCAATTTTCTGATAAGAGCAACCTCAATTTGTCAGGAGATACTATTTATAGATCTGACAGAGATAGAGCTGCACGAGTTGCAATAATTCTTAACAAGTACTTAGAGGCCATCACCACTTTTGTGTGAAATAAAAGCAGCGCTGCCCCAGTCGATTCACCTGATAAAGTCACATCGAGGAAGTAGATTTTAAATGACGCTTGGCAGCACTTTTATTTTGCCACTGTATTAGACATGGGTCCAGCGTGGCCCAGCTTCCTGTTTGAACTCATATCTCCTGAGGGTTGGAGCTCTTTTAATATCTCAATTCAACCCACTTTGTGGTTCTTAGATAGTACTGCCTCCATCCACACAGCAGTCAAAAGGAAAATGTAGTAGTTTCAGCAGCCTTTGGCGTAAGGAGCACACACACACACACACACACACACACACACACACACACACACACACACAGTTACACAACCCAGTGTTGGGGAAGCTACTCTGAAAATGCAGTTAACTAAAGCAAAATATACAGAAAAACTACTAGGAATTGTGTCTGATATTGAGTAAAAAAACATAAGCAGCCTACATTTGATTACTCAACAATAAGATTAATTTTACAGGTCTGTAAAATTTTAATAATTCTCTAAAAAGGTAGTATCC
>NTHP01000025.1:1961920-1989334 GCA_003416845.1 Oplegnathus fasciatus
AGTACAGATGACTGATTCACACTGAATTAAATATTGGACCTGTTTTTCATGAGCAACATTCTGGCAATAAAATGGCATTTTTTCAGACAAACAAATCAGGAGAAAGTGAGTTTGTTCACGCCTAAGGATACAAATAAGTACCCAACGTCAAGGGTACAACAGCTGTACCAGTGACAAGCTGCTGTACACCGAAAGGTACAAATTTAGCACATTATTTCTGACAGTGTACCAGCACCTCTGAAGCTCACTAATGATCTTGTTTATTTAATTTGTACAAAAGAACAGTAGCAGATACCCATCAGCCCGTCAAAAAAGTATTTTTTGTGGCCATAGTATAATGAATGTTAGCAAGTGTACAAATTAGATATTAGCTGACTTGATACTAGTTAACTTACAAGGAGCTCTTTAAATTAATCAGATTTTCAGTTCAAATCACAAAATAGAATAAACTCGTCTATTTAATTTCATTTTGACATCCGAATCAAGTTTAATGCTACAAGCTACGGGACCCCCAATATGGTCACCAGAGCGTCAATCGAGCGCCTCTTCTGCTCTTTTAGTTATTTCGTAACTTCTGTTTTGTGTCTCTTGCACGTTCACATGGACAAACAGCTGTAAATCTGCCAAAGTCTGATGTGAGGTTTCAGTGAAGTTAATACCGTTTCAAACTGGTGCCTCAATCCGCCCTGCATATTGCCTCTTGTGGCTTGATTGTTCGGAGTGTGTGCTGCACGTATCCTTGACATTTTCTCTCTCTCTCTTTCTCCGTCTTGCTTTTAGTCTCTCTTTCATTTGTCCGGACGATATTTCTAAAAGTGTGACAGCACTCCGGGGATCATTTTTACAGCAATTTAACTTCATGTCAGATGTGACGATATTTAGAAGAGGGCAGCTGATGCATATTTCCTGTATTAACCATCTAGCATTGGTGGAAAAAGATCCTTTACTTGAGAAAAAGTAGCAATACATAACATTATAATACATTATTTTGCCAAATGGTTTACAAAGCAACAGCTTACAATTGTCCCTTACATACATCACAAGCAATTGGAGGTTTAATGCCTTGGTCAAGACACTTTGACTGGTAGCCAGGAGGAGCTGGGAATCAAACTACTAATCATACCATTAATGTCCAACTGCTCTACCACAAGAGCGCTTTAAGAACTTTTTGTCCATTTTGACTTAACAGCTGAGGTTCAAAGGTCAATCTTGACCTTGGACGCAGCAATTGGGAAAACAATCTCACCACAAGGTCCCTTTAGTAGCTGTTGTGGATCTTATCTTCACATCAGATGAAAATGATGTGAAAATAATTGACCTCATAATTGCTACCAAATGGACCTTGTGGTGAAATTTTTTTCTCAACACAATGTAAAAGTAGTCAAGTACAAGAAAAGGTCATCCAAGTATTATCAGCAAGAAGTTTCAGTATTTACTATGTAGAATGTCTGTCAAAGTGTTACTATATATATTATGTTACTGGATTACTATTATTGATGCATTAATGTGTAAGCAACATTTTGAGGTGGAGCAAATTTAAACTACTAGTAAAGGCAAGCATATCACCTTTAAACATCAAAGCAATTGAAAGTGCTTTACATAAAGAATAAAAAGACATTAAGACAAGATATAAAAGAAACACAAGGCAATATACCATAACAAGTAAGGTAAGTAGGTTTGAAGTACACCTACTTAAAAAAAATGAATTGTAGTGTTGCATATACAGTAAGAGCCATAGTAGATACATGCTCATAGCTGTTTGTAGTAACCCATTTGCTAAGACAGGATTAAAAGTGTAACAGGAACAGGGGGAACTAGGTGACATTGTGTTTTGAGTTCACCAACTGAAACAGCAAAATAGTGAAACACAACTATGTGGAAGTAAGGATTTGCGGGACGGACCGGCTTAGCAGGTTACGGCGGGCGAGTTGGAGAGGAGCCGAGTTAAAAGGCCTGCTAAATGAGACCAGGCACCACGGTGCCAACTGTGGTCTCCTGCAATGTTGTGATTTGATTGTGGTGTGCTATTAAGGCTCTCTTTGCTCATAATGGCACTTCTTTATCCACTGTAATATTATTCAAATGAGAGTCCAATGACACACTCCTCCAGGGTAGAAAAATCCACCCAGGCTTCAGATTAGTTCAAGGGCCCCATGAGAAATGGGACGGCTAAATGGAGAGCCGTTAAGGTTTTAATTTCTATACTTTCTGAAAGTGTAAGAAGAGAAGAGAGAGCTGTTGCAGCAGAGGAGAATCTTAATATAGAAATATAATGACATTTCAGCGAGTTGTGAGCGATGGTGTCTGTCTGCTTTGCTTGCAAACAAAAAGATCAATTTGGAGAGAGAAATGATTTGTTATGCTAATTTGTGTTTTGTGTGGTCTCAGCTGAGATAGGTTGCTAAATTAGAAAGTGAAACAGCAACAGCAAGTAGCCTGAAACAAATTTGCCTACTTAAATCTATGCACACACACACACACAGCTTTACAGAAACCTTGAAGTATTAGGAATGATGTCACCTTTACATTTACTGTTTTGCCACCAATGGCGGTTTATTACCAATAGGTGGCAATCTGTCCTTGTCACTCAATGTACCGAGTGTTCAAGCTTATCTGTAGAACTTTAATGTATGCCAAATGAGATTTTTATAGCTATATGTGAGGGAGAAGAGACGAAGAAATGCAGAGGAGAAAGATTGAAAAAGGCTCTGAAAGGGAGAGAAAGGTTGAGAGGGATGAAGACGACAGGGGTGCTGACTGGTCAAAAGGTTTGCTTCCTCCACCTGCTGTGCCTTCTGTCCATGTGAGACCAAACCCCTTTGGTGTTTTAACACTCCTCATAAGGAAGTACACCTCCCACAATGCCTCGTGTCTTTGTGTCCCCCATTCGCACTGTATGTCAGGAGTGCATCTATTCTGCATAAAGGTTAGCGGCAAGGACACAACGAGTGTAAGTCATTTGGCTTGTTCCTCATTAAAAGGCTACCATCAAATGAGGGCTCGGGGGGGCAGAGATATGGCTGATGATTGCATATTTTACTGAGGCGGTGGTTGTGGCTGCACAGCTGGCTGGCACAACACACCAGGGTCTCAGTCAAAGCCAGCGCAAAGCAAACAACGCCAATCAACCTGGCGCCTCTGGATGCCTCTCTACGTGAAGTAACTCAATCACAGGCTGTGTCTCAAAAGTCTTCTGCCCCTTCTTGGCTTTGCTGCCTCCCATGTTACTGCACTGACCTGAAAACAGACAGAGGGCAAAGCAATATCGTCAGTGTCTACTTGAAAATAACAGTCTAGTGACTCTACTTTCAAGCAATTATGCAAAAACAGACTCTCTGGTTCCTAGTTTTAAAATGGAGGGAGAGCAAGCAATTGATGCACATCATCACAGCTTTAACATCACACACGGAATTGCCATCCCCACATGGGATGTTAATAAGACTATTGCCTGCCATCGACTATAAAAAGTCCCAAGTATTTGAAGACAACTGTAGGCAAGGGCATTGCAAATAATTGCTTCCCCCCCTTTTTTTACAAGCAGAAGCAGTGTGTCCCATGAAGACTCAATACATATTAGCTCTTTTTTTCAAGCATACCTTATGCATTACATATATCTCTGTGCAAAAGAATATATAGAGATCCATTTATATCTAACCAAAAAGGGTATTGGAATGTCAAAAAATAATATCTCTGTGGCACTCTGGAAACATGTTTCCCATTATTGCCTCGTAAAGAAGCAATGCATTTCTTTGGATCAGATTGCAGGCTTGCTATATAAAATGGGTGAGACAAGCTCTGCACAAAGAATATGTTATCAGTGAGAGAAAAAAACCTTCTATCTGTTTATCTCGTCCTTGATAGGAATCAACAAATGAGCACATAAAAGGAAGGGGAGAGAAAGGGGTCACAAACACTGGACAAAAGAGGAGCTCTCAGTGGCTCTAACTAAACTAAGCACGGCCTTGGAAAGATGCAAGGATACTCTCCCTCTTTCCCTATCTGTAGGGGTGGAGGTCTAACCTTTCTTTAGATCAGGCTTTGCGCTTATGCAAGAAAGGCTGTGGGTTCTCAAATGAATAAATATGCATGCTAACATACAGCTGTAGGTTAACTTTAATATTTGATGAGAAAGTATTGTTAGGAGGATTGTGGTTGGGGAGTGGCGCAGGGTTCCTGGCTATATTGAAATTAATGAATCTTGACAGACACACCGTGGTTCATTGGAGCACTTATGCTTGTCCTATAAACAACAATAACTATTGGAGACATGATGTATGACATGATGGGACAATGTAAAAACATTACAGAACAAAACATTATGCATTCTTCAGATAAATCACGAACAAATGACTCCCAAATTCTCTCCTGACTGCCCCCTAAAGTACTACAAGGAGAGTTGTATGTAAAATATATGATACTAGTTCAGTGCCCGTTCAAAACACGCCTGTTCGGGCTTCTGGAATTGCTATTTGCAGCTTTCTTGAGAACTGCTCTTCCAAACGACTTCACACTCGACACTGCCCTTCCTTGGGTCCTCAGCAACACGCCCGGCAAGTGTAAAGTCGATCGGATAAACAGTTGTTGAGATAATCGAAGGACAGACAGACAAACAGAGACTCCTTCCATTTACAGTTAGACTAGTGCAGTGCCGTTGAAAACGTGCCTGTTTGGAATGGGCCGATTGATTGGCCTCCGGTTGAAATATAATATTTCATCTGTCGTTTAAATTTGCGCATGCGTACGTCTAAAACGGTGGGTCTGCAACTGCGGGGGCTCTGCGGCCCTGCAGGGCGATGTTTCTCACTTTCTCGAGAACCGCTCATCCAAACAAGTTCACACTTGACACTACACTTCCTTGGGTCCTCAGCAATACACCTGCCAAGTGTGAAGTCGATTGGATGAATGGTTGTTGAGATAATCGAAGGACAGACAGAAAGACAGAGATTCCTTGCATTTATAGTAAGATGAAGATAGTGTTATTGACAGCCAATCGTTGTGGAGATTACGTCAAGTAACACTTTTTATTTTTTAATATTGCATTGTCATTTAAAATCTCAAACAATGCCCCATGACAGATATGGCAGTAACATGCTATGCTGATCAAGCCATTTGTTATCTTCAACTAAGCTCATATTATGCATATTTAACTTCCTTTCAACCGTGTTTTGAACACAAGTAAATTGGATTAAGATCTGGGGAGATTAAAGCTTTTCCATACAGTATGATACATTTAGCTGATAAGGTTGATCTAGAACATCTGTTAATGACAAAAGACAATGTCACAGTATCACCTAGTGACAAAGATCAGGAATGACTGACCAAATGCCTGATAATATAATCATCACGCATCAGGATTTTTTAGGCTGATAGGGTATCTATATTTTACAGCAAAAAAGATAGTGATGTATCGATTTTTTTCCCCACACAGTCCCTTTTCATGAACAGCATTTTTTGCACTTACCCCTCAGATTTGGATATTAACCAGTTGTGACAAAGAAATGTACTTAAAGTTATTTTACAGTTGATCAATACACTTTAGTAATCAAAGGAGACATCACAATTTTAACATTAATCATCATGAATAACTATAAACAAAACACTAAAATTGAATTAAGAGCAATAAGGCTCAAAAATAAAGCATAGCGTTGTTCAGACAGAGCATGAATTTGCGCTTGCATTATCTGATAATTCGCTGCTTCGATCGTGCTTTACCATCAGCTGTTTGGCTGCCAGCTAACTAGCAACATCCAATTCATGCAGATGTACAGCTCGGCTATTATAACCTGGAAATTGTCACTACTGTTAATTTAACTAGTATTTAATGTTAACATATGTTAAGGGGGGGTTGTTCCAGCAGAATTGTCCCTGCTGCTTGGATTCTTTGAGGGGGTCCCTCAAAGACCATTTTCCACCAAATTTAACTGTATAACTATTTGCCATATGTTCAATTCCTTGATGCAAGTGTCTCTGACATCTATCATTTACGTACTGCAACATCAGTTTCCGAATATACAAGCATACACACTTAAATCAATACTGGATGTGATCTACCCTGTCTCGTTATTGCAAATTAATTGGATATGACTGTAAATCAAACAACTTATGTTCACATAGACTTTTAATATTTAACCAAGACCAAAAACACAATATAACTATTTTTTATTTGCTTAAAACATAACCACAAATATGTTTGGAGGCGCAGACCTCTCCAGTCGCCTCTCCATTAGCTCTGCTACATTTATGCAAATGTATGCTCTTTATGTTTATTTTTACAAATTTTAGTTGTACTTTTTGTGAATAATATTGGACAATGATGGCGTGTGATCACCAGGATAGGGAAATGGTCAACTCTCCTGGTGGACTCTCCTCCTGCCGACTCTGCTGCCTGGCCGGGCAGAGGTTGTCAAGTATAAACATCGGAGTAAACATCGGGGAAAAGGTGGAGGGGACAAACACCAGTTACTAATCTGACCACACAGACAAGCAAGACCATCTCTGCTTCCATCTATGCATCTGCCTCAACATGGGAGGAAACATCGAGGTGGACACCAGCTGCAGTCCCGGCCACATGGATCTTCTTTGTCAAGCATCCTGCTAGCCAATGTGCAGGCGTTGGATAATTAACTGGACGACCTCTGTGGCCACATCAGTTTCCAACAGGATATCAGGAACTGTAATGTCCTTTGTTTCACCGAAGCTTGGCTAAATCCTGGAATACTGGACAGCGGCATTCAATGAAGGGGAGGACATTGTGTTCCTGTCCACGGACATCAACCTGCAGGGCGTGGTGGACTTGCCTACCAGCTGGAGCTCAGTTGACACCGGCGCCGCCTGACCTGGGAGGCCACGCCGCATTCCATCCACAAGGGCAACGCCTCGGCCACCATGAACAGCGACTGCCTGGTGTTCGTTTTCTCCCTGCTGTGGTTGAGAAAAAGACACCAGATACACCAGACCAGCACTGAGAGGATCAGGAAGAGCTTCTACCCTCAGGCCACTAGGATCCTAAATGAGGACACTGCCTAAGACTGTTTTTACTTACTTTATTGTTCAAAGTTACTACTATAGTTAACATTATTATTTATTACTATTTCTATTCTTTATTCTTATTCTATTTCACGCTTATTTTTTTATTGCATAATTGAAGGAGCTAATGGACATACATTTCACTATGATTACACCCTGTATGATTATATATGACAAATAAACTTGAACTTGAACTTGTAAATCATGCTGTAGTTACCATGGAACAAATAATGTAAGGAAAGCAAATTCTGACAGTAAACAGTTTGTTGATATGTCAATACAAAACATAATCTGGGTGGCATTAAGTCTTGCAAAAGATATTTACATGATGAAAAATAATAGTATATTAAAATATTGGCCATTAATATTGACCTGCTGATGTATCAGCCAGGCTCTAGTTGCAACTGATTCAACACTCCACTTAGTAATAACTTGTCATGCTTTATGGGTTGAAATGCTAACCGGGGAGCTAGGTAGCGATCTGTATCATTTCCCCATTAGTCAGCCATTCTTATGATTGTATACTAAGACTTTCCAGTCAGCCCACATGTATTTATAGGTCTTATATGAAAGCGGCAATACACTTGAGGATGTTCTTTGCTGTGATTATGGGCACTTCAGTGCTGCTGACACTGCTCAGCTGTACCTCATACTGCATCGCTGGCATGCCCATCATTTTGTAGTGAACTGCCTCTTGGGTGCTATTGCTATATTATATCATTTGCTAAAAGCTGGATTTCATCCTAGTATGTCAGCACAGAAATAAAACTTGAAACTATTATTCAGCACTCTACAATTCTCCCAACCTTTCAGACCTTGTTTTCCAGCCTTTCAGTATTACAGATTTCTAAGAAGTGACACTGTCTGCGTCAGTTTGCCTTTACATGCTTTGCTTGATGGAGCAATTAAGTGAAGAAATGTCTGACGCTTCCGAGTCGACTGGTCAATAAGGGTCTGACAGATTTGAGCGGACAGTATGTTGACACTGATGACTGCAGTGGAGTTATAGCTCGCAGGACAGCAGCGCCACCTAATTCACAGTCATGACCTGAGCACACACAGACCATGGGGGCCGGAGGACTGTCATGGCCACCCAAGCACAAAGTATCTCCACATAATGAGCACTGGTGGGTTGCTTGTCTCCAGACTGGTGAATGTTTCTGGCCTGGGCTCAAAAGCCAGTTAGAGTGGTGACAGGGCTTCAGGGTACTGGATGAATGCCTGAGCAGCTGTTATGACCCCACGTATTTGACAGGTTTTTTTTGCAGAGGGAAAAGAGGACATATGAGTTCTTGTCTTAACTCAGGTTTGATTTTTATTGGCATTACTAACTTCATTAGAGCACAGCATAGCTTATTTTGCGGGCAAGTCTCCTAAAAATATACAAAGTACAGTATACAAGTAAAATAAATAAATTCTTCATATATCAAATGTTTTTATTATGAAGAAAGATTACTTCATTTTACTTCTTGAGGAGCCAAAGGCAGACTCAGCAGACAAAGGTACATAAGATGAAAAAAGTATTTACTTAGTATTTGTTCAAGCTTAAAGAGCACAATAACCAGCAAATGCATGAACTGTAGTGGAGTGATGCAGAAGTCAAAAACTGACAGACAGGATAAAGGCTGGATCACCTTGCACCATGCAACAAAGATCACCTGGCAAAGGGGAATGCTAAGGTGGTCGTGTACTGGATTTAATGAGGGGCAGGTGTTCAGGCAGAAGGAGAGTCAGTTAATGAGTTGAACACACTGAGAGAAACTGGTGGACAGGTGAGGAATGGCAGGTCTGCGGAGAATTGCAGAGAAATACAGAGTATACTGATCATCTAGATGAAGACGAGGAGGCCAGAACAGACAAAATCAAGTTCAAGAGTTCCAATGATGGGATCACACTTATTAAATACATAGCCTACCCCAGAAAATAACATCACATATTCATGACTAAATAAGCTACAATCAAAGTTTAGAAAAAACATCCTTAAGTATTATTTATTAGGAGTTTAACATTCAAAGATTTAGTTAATCTGCTTTATCAGGATTATGTGTGGGTGTTTTAAACACATTTGATTGACAGTGGCCTGGCAACATAAGCAAACAACCACACAACTGTCATCGGATTTTGATTCAAACACTGCTGAATTTTGATTGATGCAAGGAAATATGTGACATCACCCTTTTCCAACTGAGCCCTCAACTTCAAAACCAGCGAGAAAAACAAGGATAAAACGCAAATACAGAAATTTCCCATGAAATGACCAAAACGGTTTAGAAGATAATATTTGTTTTCATGCAGGACCCCATCGTAGTAACTCTAGTCGTAGGGAAGTGATTAAAAGTAGCTTTAATACATAAGAATAATACATAAAGAACATAATGTAAAGGGAAGTAAAAGTGAGAAAAGATTTGCCTACACTGCTTCCTAGTAACAACAAGAGATAGTATACAAGAGTTAGTCACCAATTCTTGAGAAAGGACGCTTGTCATATTTGATTACAATAATAACAAAATAATGACTTTGCATGTAGAAATCCAATTAGTGTTGACTGCAATCCCCAAGGTAATTTACATACAGCAGTTAGCCTAAGTCCATGTGGTAAATGTTATTTTACGTTGTGCTCTAATTAATACTTATTGTTGTATGGTTGAGCTGTCATTATGTAATATTTTGTAGTCATTGAAATAGTGTCATTTCACACTTTGGTCTGCAGAACCATTAAATCTGTTTGGGGAATATCCCTTTGATGTTTTAACCTTTCAAGGAGAGCCACTTTAGCTCAGAAATTGGCTCCACATCCTCAGTAAGCCCTTCACCACCTGTAAGTCAAACCCTCTGTGGAATAAATGTGAAAACCCCAGTAAGTGAGATGGGGTTGAGTGGAGGAATGAAGGGTTTTGGGTGATGAAAATAGGAATGCTAATGTGTAATGTCTAATTGCTCGTTGCTTAAATTGGCTGACATGAGCACCCATCTGCTGAAGGTGAGCAATGTTGCAAAGTGCTTGCTAATTAAAATACTTGAAAGATAATTTGGGGAATAGAAAATTATTTAATGTTCATTTATGTAATTCCAGCGCATTAGGAGAAACAAGACGAGAACACGCTGTGTGTTATTATTGGATGCTATTGTGCATGTAGGAGTGAAGGTAACAGAGGAAGTCGGGGGTGAAGGGGGTGGAGGGTTGGAGAAAAACGCACAATATTTATGAAGCACTGTCAGGTTAATGTCATGCAACATTTATTGATGCAGTAATGTTTAATTTAGCATACGCTCCTGTAATAAGCCATTAGGTGTTGTGCTATGATTCAGAGTTTGATGGTGCTGTAATGACAATCAGACGCCCTTGAATATCTCACTAACACTGTGTCTGCTGCATTTAGAGGCAAAAAATAAATATAAATCAAACTTAAAATATATTTATGCTGGCTGAAGATGCTGTGCAGTTGTGCTGGCTATCGATAACATGAGGATCTGTCTTTCAATGGCTGGCTGTAAAATATTCAAAATTTCAGACAGGAACATGATTGGATTAGCTTTGATAATGGATGTCATAAAAGCCGGCAGTGCCATTTTAATAAATCTGTCACATTGCCAAAGGGTAGAAATTATAGAAGCATCTCAGAGCGACAACAGAATCTTTTCTGGCCAGCACCTCCTTAAAACACATCCATGCACACAACACAAAGAGGTCTTTGTTGCAGCACTCTATAGTTAGATTTGTGGAGAACTCGAGTTTACCACCCATCACAGCCTCACATTAACAACAAAATGACCAATGTCAGCGCAAGGAGGGTTGACCTTGGAGATAAACCAGCAGACTCTCCAGTGCTGCCTGTGATTGCGTGACATCGTGTACATGACCAGGTGTCCCTTTTGTCCTCTATGATTAATGCCCTTAATTTGCTTGAAACATACCTGATAGATTGTGTGTGTTTCAGTTGTCTCCCGCGAGGTATTCCAAAGCATTTCTTTTGACACTCAGAATGGGTGACAGTGATTTACATAAGGATTAAAGAATAGATTATCATATCAGACGCAGAGACAGATCACTGAAATAACTCAAGGAAAACAGAGGTATCAGCTGGATATCATACCGTACTATGCATATGGATGAAGATACTGAAATGTGTCCCTCTTTTGTCTGCTGTGCAGGGCATGCAAGAATGCTTTCTGTTCGCGGCGAGTTGACCCAAAGCTATTTCTAGAAGGACTTTAAAGTTTGTTTCGATCATTATTTCCAACGGCTGTCATTGCAACGACTCAATCACTGCATCAGGAAAGGACTTCACAGGGTCACATTGTTATCATTGATTTCCTCACCAATGACGTGACAATAAATGGCCAGTGACAAAGACACAGAGCGCACATTTCTGTGCAGAGAAGCCACCATCATTGTTTATGGGAGTTATTCTTTTTCTTTTCCTGTGGTTCTTCCACAAAAGTTTATTGTTTTTGTATCTCAAAAATATCTAGTCCTGTGTGATGGTGTCTCCCTGTAATGAAAATACAGAATTTATCTTTATAATGGACCATTATACATCTGCCACAGTGTAATGGCAGCAAGATAAAAATAATGTTGCTTGATTTACCTCACTGGCGTACTCCATTAGATTTTAGTCTGGTAAATTAGCACAGAGGAGGAATCAGGATTGCAGAGCAGACGAGCTGTGAGATCGAGAACATACACACTGTAAAATTGCCCCATTATGAAAGTTGCATCAGAGGGACATTACAAACAACCCCTGCCAGGGGATTTATTAGTACTGAGCAAAACCGTAGAGAGTAGTAGCAGGGACAATGTCCTTTTTCACTCTTCCAAAAAGCCATTAGTGCAGTGCTCTGAGTAGCTGTGAGGAGGGATAGGAGCCATACAGGGTTAGAAGGAAGGAAAAAAGGAGAGAGGCTGACAAATAAATGATTGCAAGGGGAATTGAATAAAAGAAAATTATGTTCTGAACTTTGAATATGAACTTTAAAAAAATGCGTCACATGTTAAACAAGGGCTCACTTTCAATTTTATATAACAACTTACAGTTTTCAATTAGATGGTCTTGATCAGAGCTGGTTGCATGCAGATTTGTCTGACAGAACACAAACTGTAGTGATGGTGTCAAAACAGCTTTTTTGTTATAAATAGAGGGGTACCACAGGGTTCCATTCTAGGTCCTTTTTTTTTTTTTTTACAAATTACATAAACAATACTTTTCCAGCAGACTTCATACCCATTTTATATGGATTACATGATTACACCATAGTGACTGAAATATAACACAACAATTAGGAAGGTTTCCCTTGAGATACTGCTAGCCTTGCCTTTTTTCTTGCTAAAGCAAAACATGAAATACTTCCATTAAAGTATAATGTAAATACCATATTTGTGTATCACACACTCTCTTGTCAAGCTGTTTTAATGACTTTCTCTCTCTCTTACCTTTTTTGAGACTGTTTTTTTTTGCTCTTCATCATGACATGTCGTGACACCAGTAATTCTGCTGCTTGACAGATGATTCAGTATCTCAATCAATCAATCACTTTATTTGTTTAGCAATTTTCATACAAACAAAATGTAGCACAAAGTGCTTCACACAATAAAACATTACCCTAAGAGCTAAGAGGTAGGGTATTAAAAAGAAAACAATCCATGAAATAATTAAAACAAATTAAATAAAAACTAAAATAAAAAGGATATACCAATAAGTAAAACCGACTAAAATAGATAAATAAATAGACAGATAAATAAATAAGTTCAATTAAAAGTCACTCTAAAAAGGTAGGTCTTGAGTTTGCTTTTAAAAATATCAACATCTGGTCCTTTTCAGCAGTAAAGACATTGAGAGATGCTTTTGACTCGTTTTCATTTATCAGGAATATATTTTCTCAGCAGCAGCAAAACACGTTATACTAGTTATAAGACAATCCTGTAAGTTAAAGTGGGCTTCCTCACACTGTTAAGGCTGATTAAGACACATTATAAATGGACATGAGGATAGTAGCCGAGCAACATCAAGGCTACAAACAACCCATAACACACACAAGGTCATTTTGTAACACAGGCATGGGTACTTGCTCTACTCAAAGACAACATCTGCCGTTGTGAATACATACATTTCTAGTCCTCAAGTATAATGCGACCCAACTTGTTCAAACTAACATCCAGAAAATATAGCCTTATATTCGGCCAGCTTGAGCTGGAGTAGAGCACACACATATGTTACGCTTTTGATGTTATTAACATACACTCTTAAATGTAATATTATACATAATAACAATAAATAATAATTTGACTTATTCAATTTTATCAATCTTGGCTAAAAACTAGCTTGAATTTCAAGTGTCATATGGAGAACTATAAGCAACAGTAGGGTCGTTCTTGTCAAAAGCGAGACTAACTTTTGAAAGAAGAAACTACACATTCTTCCTCTTTCAAATGAGTCATAAGAATAAAATGCACTCTTGCTCAGTTCAGTGCCCTCAGGGGTTTTGCTGCTACAGCCTTTACTTACTTACCTTACTATGCGTGAAAGCTTTTCAATAGTTTTCATACGAGCTTTTCAGTTGTGTATGTCAGCGTATAATTTTTCAGTTGTTTGTGTGATAGTGTTGCAGTTGTGTATGTGACAGGAAAAGTATATGTATATGCATGGTAATTCTGAATAATGTTCCTAACAGCCCCTCATACAAACACACTACCTCACAAGGAGACGTTTTTTTTCTTGCTTGTAGCCCTATTCCGCTCTGACTTTGGTAGCTAATTACAACACATTTAAAGCAACTGACTTAAAAGAAAATGACAACATTTTGACTAAGAGAGTCTCCCTTCAGTGTATTATATCTCGCCTCAGTTTTTAAAGCTACTGCTCACTAGACCAGATCCCGAGACTGGCAAACTCTACAACCCATATGAGTAAATAATAAACTTCAAATGTAAAATTTCAAAAGTAAGTAAATAATTAATTTGTACAGTACGTTCCTCCATATAAATGGAGTAAAATTTAGAACTTTGATGTCCCTTAAGAATTTTAAACTTTTAACCATGGACCTATTTTGAAGTATTTGAGATTTTTTTTATGTTTATTCATGTTTCACTGCTGGTCGTTTCAAATTCAATCAATTCAGAACAGATTTATATGACAGTTGTACCGCTAAGTTTTTTGCATGTGCAACGCAGTTATATTTGAATCAGAAATTCAACCCACCGGAACAGTCCATTTTGAAGTATGTTAAAATGCAAATGTAAACCTTACATATGTAAACACCCATCATGGTAATGCCTTGCCAAGGAAGACAAGTGAATATTAATGAGATAACTAACATGGTTGCCTGGCTCATTGTATCTTAATGTATGATTCATAATGACCTAAAGTGACTTGGAACCTCGATCTTCTCTGACAGCTAAGAAGGCAGTTGTGGCGTATCCCAGGGAAAGACAATGACCCCGGTAACTTCAACACAGATTGGCAGCACACACTTCCCAAGGTCGACAGAGCACTAGAGCAACAGCTAAGGTTATTTCATTGCATTTAGCCACTGACTACATCTCACACAAGCCCTGGGCTGCTTTCAACAAGCCCGTCCTGCTGAATTCTTTTGAAACGTTTTCCAAGCACAGTCACAAGCACCCTGACATTTGTTATTTTCTCTGGGAATTTAATGCTATTGCCTTTTTCAATACCACAAGTGTCTTGTGTAGATTAGAAAGAGCACAGGCTAACAAAACCTAAAAGCCACTCAAGTCCAAAATGTAAGGGCAAATTCCCCATCACATCAAAACATTGCGCTGTCACTTTGACAGGCTATAATACTTATTAAGCTGACAATGCCATGATGACTTGAGCCTCAAAGAGAAAAACATTTCATAAGGAAACAGGCCAGAGCTGTGGCATTGGTCAAAGCAGTCATGGAGATAGCAAGAGTGAGCCTTTCCTGACCTTGTGAGGGGTTTTATGAGTGGAAGAGGTGATAGTTTTTGTCAGCATAAAGTTATTGTGCTTGCTGCTATAACAGGATGATATCCTGACTCTGCACTGTCTGGAATATACACCCTCCCCCGATAAATTTCATCTCTTTATCCCTTGGAGTGGGAGCGCAGCAGCCCAGAACCCACTCCCTGTGGGTGAAAGAGAGGAGGATTAGGAGCTCCCCATGTGCACAGCTGTATGCTTGGAAGTTGTTTTCTTATGTTGATAGAGTGAGACAATTTGTCTAGAAGTATGACCTTATCCTTTTTGGCACTCGCTTTCCATCAGAGTGGATACCACTGATGGAGTGATAGATTCCAAAATGTGCTTTGTGAGGATGCCACCGGCTGACACCGAGCAGAAAAACAAGAACATTGCATCATCTCTTCTATCACTCAAAAGCATTTGAAGCTCTTAAATCATGTGGCAGTGCACCAAATTGGACTGACAACCACAAGAAAACTGCTGCTGAGTTTTAAATGGATTAACAAGTGAAAGAATTGCTATTTTCCTACTAGTTTGGCAAAGGCTTCACAAATTAGAAGAATGGCTTTCTCTGTGAAAAGGGACCCCGTTAAAAATGTGTAACTTTTTGTGGAGCATCTTTACATGTTTACATGACATGTTCTGTGGACTTGCTGTTTATGTGGCATAACCATCTGATTACTCCAGGTAGCATCTCACTACCTCTGACAATGCTGATACATTTTGTCCAAACCACAGTCATAGCACAGTAAGCAGTATTAAATGCAAGTTTAATCACATTCTACTGGGATTTATTTAGCCAATAGCAAGTTTATGAAGATGGTGCCTTGTCAGTTGAGGACCTTTTTAGGTAGCATGATAGCTGTTGACATCAATGTTGACAACCCAAGAGCGACTTTGGATGCTTTGTTGCAGTTCAAACAGTATTTCAATTACAACTCAATAACAATGTGCAGAAAGTTATAAAATACTGCTTTAAGCCACAGCAACAGTGTTGCTTGCATAAATATCACTAATTACCCTCTAAAATAGTAATTTCATGACTTTACTAATTACTTATACGCAAAAGTAATTGATAACATCACTCATTTCATTACTTTTTCCGTTGATCAGCCCATCTCAAAAGTCTCCACACCCACATGTCATTAACACTTTATCTACTGACCATTTCCAGCTAGCTTAGCCTCGGTGACTGTATGCAGCACTGCAGTCCCGTCCTCACAGTGAAGCCATTGGGCTCACACACTCTCCCTGCAGGCTCACCAGTGACTAATGTTGGCAAGCCAGCTAAGAACACACAGTATGTAAATAAGACAACATTGGAGTTACTGGAGGGCATATTCTTGCTCTTCTGGCAGATGCTAGCCTCCTCCCCCAACCTCCAGCCTGTGTAAAGCTAATATGTACAGGACTAGTCTGTCCAGTGCATGCACGAAAGTGAAACTGATATAAAAATCTCCATCCAACTCCTGGTGTGACAGCAAAGCAGATCTCAGAAATGTTAACTAACATAGCGTTACTGGGACTGGAAACTTCAATTTCAAAATGTAACCCCTGTAACACAACTTGTGACTGAAAAAAGTAATCACATTACTATAACAAGTTACTTAGTGACAAGCTAATATTTCTGTAATGCTATTCCAATGACGAGTGACTCAAAATCACTGTCAAAAAAATCTGAACTATCCTTTAAAACCTTTTTTTGTATTTTTTCTAATCATGCCATTAAAAGGAAAGTTAACTGCTCTCATCTCCCGACAAATCCGCACTGAACACTGAGTACTGCTTTCTACAATAACCCAACCAACCAGCGTTCACTTTACCAGTCATCGTCCATGTTAAGACCACTAATAAGACAATTTACATGATTTGGAAAAAACATCAGCATGGTTCCAATTCTATAAGGTCCGTATAATTTACTCGAACATAATATTCGAGTAACACTAGCAATTATTTTATACCTTAAAGGGGCTAATGGTATGTCTGCATATGTTGTAAAATTCATAAAACAAGCCAGTGCTCGAAATACTCTTTACTTCAGTGTTTTCATGTTATGCCCAAGATTGCAAATCTGCCCTGTGAGGAATCTGCAGGTTTCTGATGCGACTGAGTAAATTCACCGTCATCTCCCTTGTGGTGGAGATAATGTGTCAATAACATTCCCTGCTCTCTGACCCTCTCTGGACAGGTTTAAAGGTCACATACTCCAGGTCACATTCAGCTACACCGCTCAAGTTCAACGCTCCAGTAGACTGGACTTCTCATATCAGCTGCCACAGCCCAAAGCACAGCATGACTCCTTAACATACAGTATATCTCTCTCTCCCCCCCCACCCCCTCACTGCACTACACTGTACAGTCCAAAATGAGATGCATAATTCTGAACACACCTGCCACTACTGACATCCAATGTGGAATAAAATGAGCATATTTATCTTATGAGCTGAGTTTATCTCATGCGTGTGCTATACACCATTTCGATGTGTCTCTTTTCCTTCAGACTGACAAATGAGATGGAAAATTCTCATGTCAAAAACATGTTGGCTGAAAGCTCCCGCACTGCTATCCTCCACAGTGGTGTCAGAACTGAACAGAACAGCATGAAGAGACGCCATATCAAAAAGCGGGAGGTTTAGGTTGTCACAGAATGGTGACATTTTGTGTAGAGCGTCCTTATGATAATGAACATTCATTCTCTATCACCAGCACCTCTTGGGCACCCTTCCCTTTAATGTACTCCTCTGAAGGTAATAGTCTCCGACATTCCTATTTATTGCATTGCATAGCAGGGTTATTTCTGGAAGTCACTTTTAAAAAATCTGCTACAGAGAGTATCTGTGAAAATCTATATCAAAGCAGCTTCCCACAATGTATTACTGGGTGTTATGGGAAATAAACTCTGTGTTGAAAGTAATAACGTCTACCGATGTCCCCCTGCTTAGGCCTGTTTGTTGGCTCTGAATATGCATGATTGCTTTTTGATTGACTGAGCAATGATGAATCTTAAAAATTAAAAGCACAAAAATAGATGCAATTGTGCACAACTTCTTAAAATGAGCTGAACAGCCTGCTTAAATCTAGCATGAAATAAAGTATTCATCGTCTGATTGCATATCTCCTCATACATAGAGTGATTGGGGCACCACTGCACCTTAACAACCCTGTAATGATCCAAAACCACTGCAATCTTATGGCACTGATGCATTACAATATTATCATTTAAAAAGCCTGTTGAGCCCCTGTGCGCTCGTCTTAGCCAAGAACAAATGATATCTACTCTCATCTCTGGAGGTATAAGAATTCATAGAATTCACACTTAGAGATTTTTAACAAAGCTGCAATGCCATTGCCGAGCCCGATGCAATTACAAATTCTTTCAGGGGAAATGATTAAATGATTTTCATTTACCGTGGTTTTAAAACTAAAGTGCATGTGCAAATCTGCCCTCCGCCGAGACCGGCTCGGTAAAAGCTTTCTTCTGTTGCTCCGGTTTTGCGAGCTGATCCCAAAACACACCTGCAGACACACACACACACCAACACACGTGCAGTCTGTGCACTTACTACCTGTCATTCACCTGCCTACTTCTGGGCTCCAGTTCGCCATAGTTGCCATAGTAACGGATACAAAAGACACAACAGACATTATTGTGTGTTTCTTCCCTTGATCACTTTATTGACGGAGCCAGGGCCAATAGAAATTTCTGTATCTTAGCAACACCGCACAGACTTAAAAGGAGTTAAGGGTGTTATTTTCATTGAGTGTAGGAGTAGGAGTATCTGTTAGACATTTTTTGTACCTTAAAAATCGAAACTAATCACTTACCCAGCTCACCTACTTGGTTGCTCAATTTTGGCTGCTATTTTTCTGGGACTGTTTTGCGAAAATTTCCCCCACGCTGGCAGAGTGGAGATTGAGAATGCGTGAAAAAAAGAGAGAGGAAAAAAAAACCCATTGCTGAGCACTACACTCAATAGCCAGGTTTTGATTTTTTCTAGTTAAGAGCATCAGTGTTGTTAAAGTGCAGCTGGGGCTGAAAAATGAGAGTCCTGAAAGATGGTGTCAGAGGCTGCACCTGCCCACAGAGCCTGAATAATGCACTCAGACCACAAGGACACCTGCTGTATCCCGTACATCTGCAGTATCACAGGCACAAACACACACACACACACACACTCCTGGGCATGCATGAAGACACAAGACACATTCATAAACAAAATACGCACACACAGATGCACCGTAAAAACTACACAGATGTGCATGAAAGTTCGCGCCTGCAAACATACACATACACAGACCTGCTGAGCCAAAATAAATGGTCTTAATTGGAGTTGGGGGGCAAAACTGCGAATCATCTGTCAGACAGAGAGGGAAACGGAATCGTATCTCTTCATTGCTATTCTCCAGTTCAATTTATATGGACGCAGATGAGTAAGATCCTTCATGCAGTATTCATATAGAACCCACACCACTCAAAAACCGCCTGCCATTCTCATGAGAGGGAGCTGGTACAGGGAACGAGCAGAGTTTATTTGATCAGATCAGACCCTCGATACTTGGCAGGTCTCCACAATGATGTATCTAGTAATACATGTCGTCTTTACTGTAATGGTGTCGGATGAAAGTGGGACAATAAACAAGCTTATTTTACTCATTTTGACTTGTGTTGGTGGAAAAGAAAAAAAAAAGATGTCATCTCGACTGCAAAAAACAACACCCCCAAAGCGATCACTGCTTCAATTATTGATAGCTTTCGCCGTTGAGCAGTCATCAGATGGTTGTCAGGCTTAAAGCAAAGGTTGGGAGAGTGGAGGGAGGGAGGATTTTTCATGCTTTCTGTGCTGACAATTTGAAAGCAATTACATGAGAGGGAGCTTTGGTAGGAAACTGACTGAAGGGGAATATGAAAAAGTTGCTTCCTTCTATCTGTTTCTTGGGAGGATACTTGTGATATTTCAAGGTTAGAAACAGAAGCAGAGAAAGAGGAGACTAAGGGAGAAAGTGAAGGCGAGGTGGAAAAAGAGAAAAGCGCGGACACAGGATGGAAACATGCTGTGTGCCACTTTTGCATATTTCTTCACTTCTTGTCCTGCGTTGAAGCAGTGCAGAGCCCGACTCATCAATACTGGATGAGTTATATCTCTCTACAGTGTGGGAGCTAATATTCTAAGCTCGACCACGCCACCTTACTGTATCACCTGTGTTTTTCTGTTCTGCCATTAACTCCATGTCCCTCAGTCCAATTGAATGAGACATGTCGTGTGTTATTGCGGAGGAAGAGAGAACTCAGGCCTTACTCGTTGTCGTGGGGTTTTCACGACAGCTTTTATAACAATTTAATTACGAACTCTCTTCGTGATGATTTGAATGTTGAATGCACTTATTTGCTTTCTTGATGAGAGTTAGATGAGAAGATTTTACACCACTGTCATATCTGTCCAGTAAATATAAGGCTACAGACAGCAGCTGGTTAGCTTAGCTTAGCATAACAATTAAAAATGGAGCCAGGCTAGCTGTTTCCCCCTGCTTCCAGTCTTTATGCTAAGCTAAGCTAACTGGCTGCTAGGTGTAGCCATATATTCACCATAGATACGAATGTGGCATCCGTCTTCTCATCTGTGATGGCCCCTGTGGTGTCATCTGGGGGTTGGTATCTGTTAATCTGTGCCTCTCCCTTGCAGGTGACTAATTGGGGTAATTCAGTGCACCTGGGCCCGGTGTCCTGAACTTACTTAAGCCACGGCTGTGGCCAGTCACTCTCTCTCTGCTCTCCCTTCCCTCCCTTCCCGGCACCTGCTTTTGGTTTGGTTTGTTATGTTATGGTATTCAGTTAGTTATCTTGCTTTTCGCACTCATACACACACCCATACATTTGCACGCACTTATCATTAACACCTCACACATAGTACTGATTTCACTGACATCCACATGCCATATTTTAATTAGTTATTGTCTTTCTAATTTGGTCTAATTTGGTTATGTTGCTGAATAAAGTTCCTTTGTTTAAATGTTTGACATAGTGTGGTCTCCCCTTTTGTTATGACTTCCTGAGCCGGGTCATGACTCTCAGCAAGAAAGAGGATAAGGGCATTTCCCAACACTATTCCTTTAAAGAAAACAAAGCGAAAAATAGCAGAATAAAAAAAATCTGTGAGCAGGCTCATTGCGGTCAGGTCTCAGGCCAATCACTTGCATTCTCCGGATTCAGTTTCATCCCATGCTGAGGCTACAAGGTAACCGATTGAATAAATGAATAAAGCCAATCCGCCAAAGGTGCAGAGGTCCCACCATGCACTGCCGCCCTAAGAGGACGGGGTTTCTGGTTGGCTGAGCTGATGAGTTTCAGTCCGACACCCTGTTCTCCTGTAGGTCAACTGCCCTGGGAAAGCAGGTGTCTCTCTTTCAGCGGGGAGCAACATTTTGTGAGTGTGTGACAGGGAAAGCGTGTGTGTGCACATAGATGTGTGGGCCTGTGCACGAGTATGTGCACGCTTCCACCCCCGGGAGGGTGTTAGGAACACAACCCAGGATTTTGTGCGACACCTGGAACCAAGCCTCCTCGACCTCATTTGTGGTCCACAATCTCTGATTGGCCACTCTCCCCTGCATTGCCAATGTGTCTTTTAAAAAGAAAGCTGTAGAGAGGCCTTTGGCTCCCACAATCTGCTTTTCTTCCTTTCCTTTTTAATTTATGAGTCTTAAATGATTTTTATATTTCATTTCTCTGGCTGGATTTATGAGCGACTCCTGTCGTAGAGGAATATTTGTTTTGTGTGTCGTCATAAAGTATGCAAGTAAAAGAGCAAGACAAATGTGGACAAGGTTTGGGAGAAGAGGGACAGGTGTAGGGCTGCAATAGAAGGATAGAGGTGTTTTTGGAAAGAAAAGGGGGAGAGCAAATGAGGAGAGAAAGAAGAATCCCTTCGGCACCATCTTTCTATTTCAACACACAACGGGACAGGCTGATGTTTGAGTGAGCAAGGGCCAAAACCAACATGGCAACACACAATTAAGGACCTAATAAATTAGGACACAGTTAACAGCAACAGCATGTCAACATGGCCCAGGGTGGGGGCTGCAAGCGACATATCGAGGATACTGCGGCTACGTGTTGGAAGCAGACTAATGGGAAGCGATTTGGGGTTGGCCCAAGATATAATTACCGTCCCCACCTCTCCTGTTCAATGAGGCCTGAGGCCTCCTGGGAGAGGCCTATTTCAGTCAGGTAATGGAGAGCCCATGCACAGGAGCGGATGATCAAATTGTCTCCAACAATCTGCTTTTTTGCTCTCCTGATTGTCCCCAAAGACATAAAGAGCTGACCCAAGATTTTTTTCCCCCCTTTTCTATTAGAGCCAAGCCAGCTTTAAAAGCAAAGCTCCCCCCCACCATCGCAGTTGTTGTATGGTGGCGGTGGTGTGTGTCTGTGTTTTTGTGCACGGGTGTTTGTGTTGGGGATGAAACTTCACTGTGATTTATGTGTTGTCACGCTAACAGCAGCATAATGAAGTTGTTCTTGAAAACACGTTTGGGCTCTGAGGGGCCAACTCCACTGCTGGAAGAGAGGAGAATGCATATAACCAAGGAGGACCAGGAGAGAGAAAGAGAGAGCGAGACAGAGCACAAATCCATATGATAATCATCAAATAAATGTGGTCGTTTCTCGTAGAGGAGATCTGCTCAAGGGTTGAACTCAATGACAAGAAGTCACTTTATTCACAGCTGAAAAAACTCTTAAGGGTGCTTTCACATCTGTAGTTCGGGAGACTCATTTGGAGCAACACAAAATGTATGCGGTCTTGGGTGGTTTTGCTTTTGTGTTTCCATCAATCAAATGGTCATAATAAGTCATGGATTTGAAAGTTATCATCCGCAATGCAGTGTTTTTTTGTTCACTTCCTATATTTTGGTTGGATCGTGTTCTCACCTATAGTGAACCGAACTCTGGTGCACCTGGAAACGAACTGAGACCCACGTTTTCAGGCGGACCAGGGTCCGGTTGTTTGGTCCACACCGATTTCAAAAGAGCTTTCACACCATCCCAAACCATGCAGACAATCCCATGAAACGCTCCAGGGTTCGATTAAAACGGAACAAACAACTTAGGTGTGAAAGCACCCTTAGCCTTACAGGGTTAAATTATCCAGTATAGATACCACTTAAACAGCACAGAGCACTCGTATCCAGTGCTCTATGCAGTTGTTTGGTCTGCACCAGAGTTTGAATGAGCTTTCACACCACCCCAAACCAACCGGACTATCCGACAAAATGCTCCAGGATTTGATTAAAACGGACCAAACAACTTAGGTGTGAAAGCACCCTATGTGTAGTATGTCCTCTTTCCAGGCTTTGGTAGAGAGGAGGTTGTGTGGCCCTGGTCCTTTTTTTTTGGTAGCACCTGGGGGTTGCTTGATGTCTTAGTGGATCCTATTTTCAGTTGTTCTTCCAGAGGTTTCTTCCTTTTTTCCCCCATAAAAAGTTCTTGTTTTGAGGCTTTTTCCTTGTCCATCAGGGTCTAAGGGTAAAGGGTGGCATATCCTGGCTGAGGGCTGCATGAATAAAATTGACAAGACAAGTTACTGTATGGTTCTCAAACCACCAGTTGGCTTTATCTGCAAAACATCTGAGAATTTCTGATAAAAAGGACTTACGACCTTGGGAAAAAATAAAAGATGTAAGACTACACTGTAGACATCAGACATGCATCCTGGTCATCAAAAGGTATATATACTTTAATAGGTACTCCAACAATAAAGGACTGCACTTCCATAATGTTACCAGCAGCCTTTGTTTATTAAGACACTCCGTTCTGGGAAATATCATCATCTATGAAACTCCATGCTTCCAGTTTGTAACACAGGCTTTCTGTTATGATGTGTGGTTTCTAAGCCCAAGGCGAGATAACCTCCTGATGACATTATCAAAGGCTATTTTCTGCCACTTCAGAAAGCTTTCTCTAGAACCACAGAGGATATTATGCAACTGTTTTCAACAGCTGAGTAGTACTCGCCATGACCACTATGTGTTAAATTCATGGAGTTGACCTTTAAATCTTGAAATATTAACCAAAATCATTGTGGACATACTGTGCCATTCCTACTAAAACGATACTGAAAGAAATTTCAAAAAACAGTTTTCTACATTTGTAGTTTGTTTTTAGTCAAAATAGTGTGTATCTAACCATGAACCATGTATCAAGAATCAAACCAAATTTTGAGCTTAATGTACCGTTACACCCCCAATCTTACTTGAGAGAAGCAGCATGCTTTTGCGTCAAGGTTTATAGGACATGTGATCTTTATTTTGAGAAACACACACTGCTACTTGTAGTCATTTTATCCTTCAGGGTTCACAAAGATCAAGAATAACTGACGATACAGTATATCTGTTACACACTGATTAGGAGGAGAAAATGAAAACAAGGATGACTCTCTTGCCCTCCCACAGCGCTACATGTTTTAAAGTATTTTAACAGAAAAAAAAGGATAGAGCAATGTAGATAAATCCATGCCACACAACTATCACATTCTTTGCTATAATTAAACTCTGCCATCCCTTGTGGATGGTGAAAGAGACTTCAGTCAGTGAAAACATGTCACAAGCTCCCAGAGGGTTGTTTGTATTGTCAGTGATAGTTTATCAATACCCTGGATCTTAATCTTTCTTTCTCTGGCGCTGGGGTCCCCGGGTCTTTCCACATCGACCTTTACCAACTGGCATTACAACATGAATGAATGACTTCTGGTGCGGAGAGAGATTGTCTTTGAAATCCCCATGGAAATTAACCTCAACGCCAATGTTTTGCTTCCTATATCCGCTTTAATGGCTTTTTAATGAAACCGTAAAAGGAACTCTTTAAATTTAGCAATTACCCGTAAATAACTTTAATGTTCAGATAATGAGTCATTCCAGACATTTTTTGGCATTATGGTCCAGTACTGTAAGTGGCCTTTCAGAGACATGAGGTCACGACTGATTTAAGGCAATACATTATATGTCATGATTTAATATAAAAGGGGGATGTGGATGATTCAGAGTCTTTTATTTTGATGGGAAAAGTCCATTTGGCAATTCTCAAACAACTATGCAGGCATGTCTGCCCTCAAAACATAATAATGGCAGCCATATTGGACAAGAGCAGCCGTTTGGAGGCATTTTATCAAAATCATAAACTCTTCCCCTCAGGGTGAGCCCACACTTCTTCATGGGGCCTTGACACCAGAGGTTAGCAAGAGGTGAGTGTCTCTATCTTCAGCGAATAGAAGAATGGGACTCCCACATGTCCCCGCTGGCCCTGAAGGCTATCAGGTTCAGGCATCTATACCTTGAAAATGCTCCCTGTCCAGTGTCCCCTTTCATTCATCATCGCCCTTATAATGTCTGGAAGAAATATGCTGCTCTAAGTATCATCTTTCATGGGTGTCACAGGTTGAGTCCCCCATTTGTTCTGGAGCCATACAGTTCCTGTAATTCTGTAGGGTAGCCCCTGCAGGCCTAGGAGTCTGGCAGTTAAGTCTGTTTAAACAAAAAGACAATGGGGCATTGGCAGTTTGGGAAATTGAGTGGAATAACCACTGTGGAGAATTTTTGGATTCTGTTTAGTTTTGGTTCAGTGAGAGGATTTTCAGCTATCATATTCAGGTATCTAATAAATGGGAGATGAAATTGCATGAAACACAAAATTTAATGTGTTGACTTCACACATTATTCTGATGGGATAATTATTTCATCAGAGTGGAACAATTTCTTCATTTATTTAATGTATTTGGCCCCAACACATTTTCTGTTATATTTGGCTTTTTTTTTGCACCAATCAAGTTTTTCCTGATTAACTTTCTGACCAAGCCCTATCTCTAAGTTTTCATTATCCCTAGAATAAGTATGATGTAAAAACCAATCTGGGCTTGAAAAGACTTGTTAACTGAAAATAAATTGGCAATGTTGTGGGAGAAACGTGATAGAAAGTAGCTATGAATAAGAAATAAAAAAGATGTTGATTTATTCAGTTGTGAATGAATTACCTATCTCTGCTGTTCTTACAGTCATTGTAAGAATCTTTACTGCTTTGATGGTTTGAAAGCTGGCAACCCTGCTAAGACAAGGGATGTGCTCCCTAGTCAACTGCTCCAACCGGTTTCATCCCACATTACTTTGCTTTGCAACCTTGGACAAAAACTGCAAAGACATAAAGTGATTCCCTCATCCAATGGCACTACCACAAGAAAGAAAAAGCTATTTCTAAACCCCAAAATGTGCTTCCCACAAAAGGAGCGCTCTACACGCTCCATATTAACATTTTCAAAAAGTCACCAATTAGCGTACCAGTCAGTCTTCCTTGATTAAACTGTGCTAGCGGCTTAAAACTCTTGAATAGGATAATCCCCCAATTTGTTATGACCAAACTCAAGAAGAGATACATGCAAGGGTTAAAAAAAGAAAGGGAATTTTATTACAAAGTTGATCTTGCTCGACGTAACAAAATGCCAAATACAACAGCTGGAACTGGAGAGCACAACAGGCCAAATGAAATAGTGATAAATAAACTATACAGAAGCCAAGAATGCCAACACAACTCAAGGCAATGCCAGGGAACACAGAGCCTCCAAGCTGCAAGAATAGGGCAGGTCTTAAATAGCCTGGAAACAGTGGCCAGCTGCTTCCAGTTCACTGATGGCACTCCAGCTCCAGCCAACCAGAAACTTGCAACAGTCAAAGACAGAACACACACAAAACAACAACAGGACAACACATACAAGCCATGGCAGAAACTCCAGAGCTGGCACAGGTAAATTAACTCCTCTCCTCTTAAACTGTAATTGATCAGCCGATTAAAATGTGATTCTCAGCTTTTCCAAACTGACAATGATGCAAACCAGGTAGTAGATATAAAATTAAACAATGATTCTGCAAGATTGGTTGCTATTTTTGAAGAGATTCTATCATTTCCAGAAGAGCCATTATTTTTTCGGCCAAGAGAATGGTACATGTGTCCAATTAGAAAAGGTTCATATTGACACCTCAGTGAGGGCCAGAAGTGTTAATTTGACAGTGTACCTCAAATTGTGTCTTTTTCTCATTGACCCATCTATAGCCATGTCACACTGCAATGAAAATTGAAATTAAATTAAAATACTGTTGCGCTGGAACTGTTGTTACAGCATGTGACCTCAAGACCAAGAAGCTCTGTAAACTGTAAAGTCCTTTGGTGATAGATGCATCATATTAAGAAGTTGTGCTGTTAGCTTCATCACCTCCAGATGCTGTGTCTCAAGTAATGAGCTCTACTTTAGCAGAAGTTGATGGATGTGATAATTAGCTCAGCATCTTCAAACTGCAGCTTTGGTTGATGCATCAAAGAGTCATCTAGTTGACTGGCCAAAGGTTCTCCAAGAATAGGACCAAATATCACCGCAGATGTGTCAGATAATAAATTAGCAACCCCCCC
>NTHP01000025.1:1989527-2070247 GCA_003416845.1 Oplegnathus fasciatus
CCCGTGTAAATCTGTTGACATGATACAGTTTCAGTGAGTTGCTCATCTCCTTAATTTGTCTTTCTGCATAGTGCATTAGTGTTCACATCTTGTTTTTAATCATCATTTGTCAGACACAGACTAAACAGAGACAATCTTAACATTCCCATTGTTGGAGCCACGTACAGCTGGCAACAACAAATACAATTTCTACTTGATCTGTATGTATCATGAGTAAATGACTCAAGTTTTGATTCTGTTTGAGAAGAAAAGCTCCTTTAGGTACATCAAGGGTCCTTGGTCCCCCTCGCCTATGACTTATTTGCTGTTTATCTTCATCTATTCCAGCTCATATTTTCTTTTCTTTTTTCAGTCAGGACTATCTTCATGGTAAGACTTCATAGAATGGGAGTAGGATATATAGAAGTTTCATACTGCAGCTTTAAATCTGGTCCAGAGACATAAATATTGCAAACAATTACACACCTGAGGTAATTCATCGTTGTTTTTCTTGCATGCCATTGTTTGTAAATGTAGAAATATATATCTGCTCTACAACATATCTTTTTAAGAAGTTGGTATGAGGTGAAGTGGCTCGAAGACATAATAAGAAATGCAAGAGAATTGATTGGACACATATTTGATTTCCAACCACAGGATCATTTTTAAATTTGTACTCAAACAGCTTATGAAATACTCTGGTTATTTCCATTCAAATATAATTGTGATATGACATTATAAACGATATGCATTTTTTTTCCTCACATCCCTATGTTGCTTATGCAACAATGCAGCTTATGTGTTTTTAAACCTACCACATTGAAAGTTAGAGCTTGATCTGGGTAAGGAACTGTTGCTGATGTTGGCCTGTAAAGCCCATGGAGACATTGTCTGAGATGTTGCCCTATACAAATAAACTTGACATGACTTGACTTGTATTTCTTCCAATAAATCACCCTGATGTTTCTTGTCTACGAAATGTGCCAAACAAATTAAGATTGACTTGATGTAATTTCAAGACTCTGTTGTAGACTTGCTTTTCTGTAATCTTTGAAAATTGCATCAGCAAAACTGTAGCACTGTAGTACAAACATGTTTGTAACTCGGAGGCATAGTGGCACTGTCACCCCACAGCAAGAAGGACCTGGAGTCTGTTCCCTCTCTTAGAAATATTTGCATGCTGTACCCTTCTTCTTCTTCCACAGTAGCTTACAAAAAACATGAAAGTGGATTGGAGACTGTAAATCGCCCGGGGGGGGAATTTTAGATTGAAATAACCGTGTAAACTCTGTGATGGCACGGCAACCTATAGAGTTTGTTCTCCTGCCCTGCTTTCCACAAAATATACTGTATATTCCAACCTATCATGACCTACAAGTGGAAGATTGTAAATTAATGAATTACTGAATATTAAGATCTGTTAAAAGTGGCATGCTATGTTGGTTGTTAGCTAAATAGATTTCCATGAATAATGCCACATCTTTTCATAGTGATGAGATTAACTTTTACATACTGGACCTCAGGCGTGATTATCAACAAGGAAGAGTGGACAACTTCCATGGAGCCACACCTCAGGGACTAAAGCCACAGGTTTGTGGTTATGTGATTACTTGCAAATCTGTTTGGAAAACTCGAAGGTGCTCTTCAGGTGATTGCTGCAGTATTATAGAGTTGAGGGCCTGTCTAATAGAGGGACAAGTTGTCAGTTCTGTTTATAGTGTTTACATGGTTACATGCACCTACGCAAATAAATTTGCTTTAAATCAAATTGCCACAAAGTAATTTACACACAGCAAACCTGGGGGCAGTAATATTCCAACATAAGAGTGCTGGTTGGTTTCTGGGGCTGTAGGCAAAGTATAATGAAGCTGCCATGTGTAGTCTGCTGTGTGAATTGTAGCCTACTTGATGACTCCCTGAAGGTAACAAGGTATACACACAGTGTACAGAAAATAGAAGGAATGGGATTTAATAGGGGCACACAGCAAATTCCTACCCTGGACCCTAGAAATGTACAAACACACTCACACACACGCCTAGAGGGCAATTTACAATGTTCAATACAGTATTCATTTCAGGAAACTGGAGCACCCGGAGGAAACTCACAAAGGCATGGGAAGAACATACCTGCTAGGACCTTCTTGCAATGGGTACTGGTGATCACAAAGCTACTATTAAAGTAAATTGGTACAGTGTCAATAATGTTAGCTAATAACATTAGCCATGATAAGTCTAACATTAAACCTGGCATAACTTTTTTTTTTTGCCCATTTGGGGGCAGCAGAAATAAGCAGTGAACACAACACTGACCTCACCATCACCTTTTAATTTGATTTGAATTTAATACTTGTTAGGAAACATTTGCTTATTTACACATCCAGCAGTTATAGCGCCACATAATCATTAATTTGGTGTCATGTTTCTGGCCACCTGGCGGGTGTAGGTCCAATATTCTCTCTCTTCTGGTCTTTACCAACAACTGAGGGAAATATCTGGCTCTTTAGCTGCTAAATGCTTCCCTGTGTTTACCAGCTAGCTGACTTTAATCAGACATGGCAGCTAGCTAGGGTTGCCACCTTCAGTGTGGAAAAATAAGGGACACCTTGCCAGCGGCCCCATGCCCGGGGGACACAAATCAATCAGGGGGTCTGGGGGTCCTCCCCCATGAGTGTCAGACACTTCATTTCATCATTCTGGTGAATTTTATGGAACAATTTGTGCTTTTTATGCATCAATTTCAAAGTCCTCAGCTACTCTCAACATGAATGTAAAGGAAATAAAGGGTCAACAAGAGTAAAGCACAGTTGCATCAGTTATATTAAGGATTAAAACATCAGATCATAGATATGGACAAAATGTTTGGTATATTTGGAAGAAGCAGGAACCCATTGATGAACTCAGAAATAGCAAATGATCTGGTAGACCACAGAGACCACTATGGTGGACGACTGAACAATACATTTATTAGCAAAAATAAATTCCTTTCTTTTACTGTCTGACTGATCAGAACAATTCTCCTGGATTGGCCTAGCCTTTGGCAGATTAAAGCTAGGGTTTAATCTGCCCCCCCCCCCGGTCTCCCTCCAAAGCCACTCCCCTCAAAACACACGACTCTGACTCTGGTTTGACCTCTTGCTTTATCCAACCTCTTTTTGTTCACAGCCTTTTCTTCTTCTGTCTTTCTTTCCTTTCTCTGCCATTCTTGTGCGACTAGTTCGTTAGCTTTAGCCGCCTAGTCGTGTGGAAGACTCTGGGCACACGCAGTATGTGCACGGTCAGAGTGCGCGCAGGTAGTCAGATGCATAGTGGGACAGGCAGGTAGCCCGTCCAATCATTTCACTCAGTCCGAGTGAAATGATTGGACGGGCTTATTACAGTCCTGGGACAGCCACAGACACCAGACTTTTTTCCTTTTTTTTGTCAGAGCACTTAAATTATTGATTGCTGTCTGGATGTAAAGAGAATTTCAACAAATATTACAAAAAATGCTTCTAAAAGACATTACCTACCCAAGCTTTCAATCTCCTCTTACGTAGGCATTGTGTTATGAATAACAAAATTTTAATATAGTCCAATACCTTCAGGAAGGATGGGGTAGTCTAGCCTTTGGAAGATTAATTTTCACCAAATGGGTTATTGGTTACATTTTTCTCTCTTTCACACATGCTCACGTGCGGGTCTTCTGCTTATATCCTCAGAGAACCGTCAACTTGTGTATCTGGGAGAATGGCACGGCGCAGCTATCACACGATGCCTCTAAACACAGTACGATCTAATAGCAACAGTACACACATCAGCCAACAACAACTGACCGTATCTGCCCCTGGGGAAGTTTGGGGAATCATGAATTGTGCGTCTGACTCTCCGTAACCGTAGCAGTGATCGAACTGTCATTCTCTTCTGCAAATTTTGATTTAATACTTCTGCGTTATGTCTCATGAAACTCTTTTGGTTTTATTATTTCTCAGTCCAAGCATGTGAAAACATAGTGGATGCATTAGAGTAGGGTGAACACGAAAATAAGGGACAAATCGCCTGTACTGATTCAGTAAGGGACAGTGCACTTTATTTTTCCATACGGACGAGTATTATATGGGTTGGGTGGCAACCCTACAGCTAGCTAGCTTACAGTTTATGATTTGATTTGATGATACTTTAATATTAGCCATCTAAAGTTATCAGCTACTGACATTTTATTATTTTACCTTGGCCATGACTTGGCCAAAGTTAGTGGCTAATATTATTAACTGCCATTTTATCATTTTACCTAATGGTACCCTTTTGACAGTTCTGAAAAAATTATGTTACAAAACTAATCCAGAGGCTCCAAATGCTTTTGGCATTTTGGGGGCTCATATGTGCCAAAGTGTTCCTCTTGGTTGAGTACTCTGTCTCTTTTATTCAGAAGCTGTCTGAAAGAATTCTTAATTGATTCAGTTTTACATATTTCCATTCCAAAGATTCCTATATCCTACTCCCCAGTACATAAATAGTATATGCGCATAAACCATCCAAGTACTGCTTGTACGTGAAATGGTGCATTTGGCCACTGTTTAATGCCATTTTCAAAACTACAGGAGATGCTTAAATTACAGGTCAATACAGCAAGACATACTGTCACTAATGGAGTGCATGATTTGTAGGGGACAATGTGTTTACTTCTGCCTTGTTTATATTTACAAAAGAAAATAATATTCTGTGTTGACATAATTTGATGAACAACCACTTAAAGAACGTCAGTCGCTGGCGAGATATCTTTGGCACAGAAACCTTGTGCTAACATTCCATACTTAGAAACATATTAATCACATTGTCAAGTAAGTCCTCTCTGCTGTTCCAATAATTAATAATTATAAATTCAAGTTTTGGTGATGGCTGAAGAGTTTGCATCTTATTATTTTTCACATGGATGGGCCTACTAGCCGTATGGTGATATTATACTGTAAAGAGCATTACCCCTATTGTTGTCATCAATTACGCTAGTCTACAGTACAGATGCTAGAGCTGTTTTGTTACTCACCTGCATCTCACTTCTTTTCACCTGATGTAAGCCATTTTGAGAGTGACTGGAACAGCTCTAATTACAAGCTGACGCAGCTTCACACATTTTGATGTTCAGTGCTCGTTATTGTGAACTCACTTGCATGAGCCTGAATAAACCCGCATGTCACTCTGCTGTCTGTCAAATTAGAGATCCCTGATATAAAAAAGTGTGCCAATCTGTTGAGTCTTGTGTCTTTCGCAAAATCATCCAAAGGTAGGATGTATGCACTACTCATAATTTACTAATGTAATTTCTTAAAACATATTAATATTCATAACAAAACATCCACAAAGTGCTGAATGTCTCAAGCATTGTCTGCAATCCAACAGTATTATGTCAGCAGCCTAAGGCAAGATTGACTGATGACTTCCTTCATTAACCTTACATGTTAGAAGTGTGTGACCACTCAACAGATCAATGATCACAAGAATCTTTAAATGTCAACACATTATGTATTAGAATCAAACACCAGTAACTGTTTTCATATATATAAAATATGTATTTATTAGTTTCTGTTGATATTTACATATAAATGTGTATTATCCAATAAATAATAAAATGCATAGATGCAATATTAGTACCTCTTAGTAATGTGCACACTGTTACGCACTCAGGATTGATTTAAATGCAGAAGATGGACGCCCAGTATTTAGGGGGGAAAAAAGATCTCCACATGACCCACTAAATCAGTAGCCTTGTTAATCAGTCATTCTCTACTACCAACATCCAGTTGCCTTTCACAACACCACACTTCAGACAACCCACAAAACATGTTTCATATTATTTGAATTCTATTACTTTATGGTGGAAATGCCATAATCTTATACAGAAATAGCCATTCTTTCAAAATGAAATTTAGGCGGCGCGACTGTGACAATTTCCTGCACCAATCCAGTGGCGCTCTGACCTTTTCCTTAACGACTCAGAAATGGTTGGTAATTACTGTGGCTGACATGGTGAATGAAATATATACAATTCCATCATTCTGTTAGTAGTGCCACCACCTCATTCCCTGAAGTCTACAATCCATCATGCTGAGATGACCGGGCATGTGCTTGTTACATGTAGCTGACAGCTCAGTGACCATACATGTAAAAGCTGAGGCCCTTTTCATAGCTCTTGAAAAGGTCGCAGGCTGAAAAACATATTACACACTGAAAGGTATTGTGAATTCTATTGCTGGGTAATTTGCCTCAGTTAAAGACCTTAAGTTGAGGTATCCTGGCTCTTGATGTTTGTTACATCATCCTTCAGCCGATTTCTGTTACGAGCTGTTAATGACCCATGGCCTGACTTTCCATAACTTAAACTTTTGGGACTTTTGCAAGACTTGGGCATAAGGTTCTTCTATGCAACTTCTATTGTATTTTGCACACCAAGATGCTTTAGTGTGCTCCAATGGATTTTGGTCTTTGAATCTTCAAACATTCCATTTCATTTTCTTTATCTTTTCCCTGTGCTGTGCTGCTGTGCACCCATTTGTACTCATGATTCCAGCTCCTTGTAAAGGACATCCTGTCACCAAATGTGTATTAAAGTCCTTTGTGTGATGTGACATTGCTTGACCAATTACAATCAACAGCACTGTCTTACCTAATGCCTCATATCAGAGTTACTGTAATTACCAGTTTTTGCCTTGCAAACAGCACTTACATCAACACCTGGCATAATTGGGGAACTCCTGTATTATTAAGCACCAAGTCGTACAAGGTTTCAGAAATGTCAACGTACTGTACCTGAAAACCAAACCAAAGTCTGTCGCTCACGGTAACTAAACCCAAATGTAATGGAGATAGTGCTTTATTGTTAATGTACATTATTACTAACCCTCGTGTGACCAACCCTGCAATCAACCGTCTTGAGCTGTCTGATGACACCCAGTCTCAAAACTCACAGGAATCTTTCCCATCTCTGCCATCCATCCCATATGATGTGAATGCAGCATAAAAGTACCTGGAACTTGAATTTATTATTATTATTATTATTATTATTATTGTTATTATGGGCCAATATTTATCTTTAACATGTACCCAAAGAGTCTGGAGAACAATAGCAATAAAAGCAAAACTTGTGACAAGGGGCACAATACATGTTAGGATCCTTTAGTGAAAGAGATGTATTTGCCCTGTATTCTATCTAATAGAACTTTTGACAGACATTCTGACTTGTTATAGCACAGGTGTAACTAATAACATTAATGATGGTGCCATTCCATTTAAGTGTCCCAGTAAGCCATGTCAGTGAGCAGGCATACATTATATACCCTCAGACTGTACCACCCAAATGTAATTAGTTCCACCAGTGCTATTCTTGCTATGAAATGTCAAAATATCTGCAATGAAAAAGCTCTATAACTCTGAAAGCCACATGTAAAATGCTCTTTTAAAAAAAGCCACATATTGACAATCCAGCTTGCTCATAAGAGAGATTGCAATTATCAAATTCAACTATAAATTCTTAGTTCTTGAGAAAGCCCACTGTGTATCATTAGTACTGATTTGCATCAAGAGTGCTCCAACACAAGAGGAGACTTACTGCACATTAGTTTCATGCTTCAATTTTCATCATGAATACATCCAGTGGGCTCGAAGACGAGCTCGCTCAAAGTCTCGAGTGGAGAAAAGAACACAGAATGAATGTCTGCACTCACTCATAAATTCCCGTGCTTTTTAATACACAGCACAAGACAGGAGCAAACACATTTCAGCGCTTCACCTTTGTCAGCATTTTCTTTTGTTCTTAATGCGTTCAGCCATTCTCTTACAAAAAAAAAAGTTTGAGAGTAAGGTTGGTTTTTGCTTTCTTGTAGCTCACATGCTGACAGGGTTTTTGCATGTGTATCGTCTGGAGACGGATCTCTCTCGCTGGGAGGTGTTTTACAGGCTTTACAACAGAACAGCTCTTCCCTCCAGGGACTCTCAAACAGACACAAATCACTTTGACATGTCTTTCTTCTTCCTTTTTTCTTTTCTATACAGGATATAGACATTTAGAGAAATGGCCAGTGCTGCATATAACGCCGTGGACTCCAATAACAAGTAATGACTTTGAGAATGAATAGCCACACGTAAACATTATGCTGTCAGTCAAAATAGGATTAAATGTACAGATTTTACTGTGACAGCAAATTCCTCAATTTCAATTACAGAAATGGGTCCGCGTTAGTTCAGTTTTTGTGTCACGCTAAGACTTCTAATTCCAATACAGTAAATCCAGCGCAAAATACTTCTTGATCACATCAGTGCAGGCAGAGCAGTAATATGGAAATCCTTTTCATGGTTTGAACCAACAAGAGAAAGATTAATGGAAAGAAACCAAGCTGTGAGCAGGGCCGAATACACTGCTGAGTGCTCTTTATGTGCTAAAGGGTTGCTTAGTCCAATGGTGTTTTTATGTTACCACGCTCGCTTGCTGTGTATTATCCAATAAATAATAAAATTAGTTTTAACTTAAAGGGGTACTGGACTGTCGAAACAACTTTTCTGAAAATATTACATTTGCAATAATTCAAGTCCACTTGTAGGAAGAGACCCACTCTCTCTTATGTTTTCTGTCAATCTCTTTATCTAGTTCTGTCTCCATCTGGTGTTTTAGCCCCGCTGTTTGGCTGCCACCATACAAACCCAGTGTGTAATCTGTAACACACCAGTGATGAATAAATAGTTTTGGCATTTAAGGATTGGTTCACCCAAATTACAAAAAAACAAAACATATTTCCTCCTGCACCTGTGGTACAGGCAGATGGGATGCACATATCTCAGAAAGGAAGAAAGGATATCTTAAAACCTGGTCAAATATATCCAAAATGTGTAGATGTGTATTTTTGAAATTTGGGTGACCAACCGGAAGACGTTTTGCTGTGAGACACTTTTTAATGATGCTAGCCATTATCTATCTATCATTATTATCTGTATTTGTTCAACCAACAAAATGATCTGTCTCTGTATTCGGATAGTAGACCGGAAGTGGGCGTGGTTTATTCCAGAAGTCACGTTAAATCGGGCAAATGTTGTATTTTCTAACCTAATATTCATTGGCAATGCAATTTTTGTGCCTTCAAAGTATCAAATTAATTTAATATGGCATATAGTTGATTATGAAATATATTTCCACATCCTCATACTTTTTTTTTTAACTAAAATAAGTTTTATGAACTGTCTGAACATCAAATTCTGTGTAAATTACATAACAATAATGTAGTTTTTTTTGCCTGTTATAGTTTTTGTCACCACCACCCCTAAACTAGCTGGGGGACACTGACCAGTCAGTTTGAACTAGGAAAATGAAGCTTTATAAATCAAAACAGTCTTTTAAAGATTTTCTCACTAAGTGGCACAGGGCCAAGGGTCGGAATCAAACCCCAAGCTGCTGCAATAAGGACTCAGCCTTTATGGCACATTCTCTACCAGGTGAACTACCAGAGCACCCCATTTATTCCAGTGTTTCGACTGGTTGTTTTAAATGTAGGAAATTAACATACACAGCTAAAGCCTACTTAGTCATGCGCGGGTCGACCCATAACCCACCGTTCAGGCGGGTTCAAGTAAGCTTAGCAGAAAATATCACGGGTTCGGGTGGGTCAAAAAGTGACAAAGCAGCATTCCGAGTAAGTTATTAATAACTTACAGAAACATTGCGTGCAATAGTCCACCTTCCACCTTCTATTCCCCTCTCTCTGTCTCTCTCTCTCTCTCTATCTCTCAAACACACACACACGCTGCGGCGGTTAGTCCTTGTCTCTGTCCTTGTCTCAGTCCTCAGTCCTGTCAATAGTGCTACTATAATGCATAGTAGCATTCAATAATGTGTAGTAAATGAAACGACTAGTTAGTGGGCATTTGTATTTTGTGGCCATCCACAGTGATAAGAATCGATTGGAAGAAACACAGTGGCTGATATACAGACATGTCAATCATGGCTTTTTTTCGCCGAATAATAATGAGCAACTTCGGGTAGAAGAAATATTTGTTTCTATCGCATTATTTGTGCTTTCCTGAATAATGTATTTGGATTCGGGTACATCCCTACTAGCCATGCCAGTGAAAGTAATCAGATTCAGATGAATTGAAAGATTAGCAAGAAATCCTGGTTTATTGATCACAAAGATTTGGTCTGGTGATATTCAATATATTTCTTAATGTCAACAAATCTCATAAGAAGATCAAAACCAATAATGACCAGATCCTGCTAACAAGTATTGTCCGTGTAGCCAAAGCCTGCTGGAAATACTCACTAGAGCATCAAATGTAGATTCATCCACCGCTGAAAATAGACCCCAACAGAAAAAAAACTTTACTTCTGTTTAACATTTGTGAAAAACTCCAGTGTCCACCTGATTTAGCAAATTACTTTTCTTTTTAAAAAAACATAAAAGTATAGATTTGTGACCTTGTTTTAAAAATTTGTGTCTTCAGTTGAAACAAATGGGCTTGGGGCTGAGTGACACAGCCAGGGTGGGAAAGAAGGAACGAACTGAGCGATGTAATGACACATTGTTGGTTTTGGTCTTTTCACAACAACTACAAACAACTAAAGTTTTGAATATCGCCACCACCACCTATCCTTTAATTTGCTTCAGATAGCCCCATTAAAAAGACAATAAGACAGTGAGTAGATACTGTAGCAACTTTTAACTGAGTAGGTCAGCTATGCAAATAAGCTACCTTACAGGATTTTTATAGTAACACTATACAAATAGAGTAAGCCTTAATTAGTATCCTCCTTTTACTAATTGGCAAAGAAAACTGAATGTTTGTCGGCTTACTGTTTTCCTTTTTCTTAATTTCCCTGGAATGCAGGGGATAAGTGATCTGTGAAAGCATCTTGACTAATTTACTGTGAGTGGAGCGCGTGGTCAGAGGTGGACATTACACAGGCACACGCACCACTGCTCTTCTATTCTGCTTGATCTTTCACAGCTTCCAATGTTGATCCATTCTATCAGGATGTCTGTGTGGCATAACAGATGTGAATTCAATAGCGGCGAAGGAAGAAATCCTAAGTAGAAAACCTGACAAGTATAAACCCATCACTAACTAATATGTTTGAACAATGAAGATATCATTTTTATTTTAATGCAGCTGTTGACATTCCCTGCCTCTGCTCCCTGATAGACTTGAATTACTATCTAACTACTCTCTACCATTTGCATTCTGCATTAGCTTGATTTTGAGTGACTTGTTTCTTGTCAGAAGATAAAATGTTATTGCCTTCAGATCAATTTCATCAGCCGTGGAGTGGATGACCTTGATGAAGTATGATGCTTCATCAACTAGAAAAGCAAAATGAATTACTTTTCCTCAATTTAGGCTCTTTCCTGGACTTTTTTCATCATAGGATACACAACAACACAGCAAATAAGCGCAGACATGCTGTCAGAGCTTTCATTTTCTTGTCATCTCCGATCCCCTGCAGGGAGCTCAGGAGGAGCCGCAGCAATAAATGACTTTTTTGGTCATTTAGACGAGGGCGCCGATGAATTTATGTTACTCAGTGAGTTGACAAATGTGTCTCCACGTGCCTTAGTTGCTTGAGCCTATTAGTTGTGAGATGAGAAAATAAAGTGTAATGCTACAGTGACGGCAAAGCCCAAGATTATGTGTCACAGTCAGTTTAAATTTGGCTGCGGAGTGGGCAGCTGCTTATAGAGAGTTGTACTAGACTATTACAGTTTTGATCCAGGTGGTGGTTGCAGTAATGGGAAGTAACTGCAATAAGTACATTTACTCAAATACTCTACTTAAGAGCAATTTTGAGGTACTTGTACTTTACTTGCTTATCTCCATTTTGTGCCAACTTATATTTTGATTCCACACAATTTGAGAGGGAAATGTGTTATATATATATATATATATATATATATATATATATATATATTTATATGACAGCTATACCTACTATTTCGCTTACAGATTAAAGAAATACAAACATTGTTTTCAGTATCAAACACTCAACCCCTGTATGCTTAAAAGGTGTCTCTGAAAGGTTTATAGCTTTGTAGTCAGGATTCACTGCAGTCCCAATGGATTTCATTGGCAACCCAGTGTCACAATGAAAGGGGTATCAAAATGTCCATAGAAACTTCTCAAAGTGCCTCTTGGCTGCCTGTGTCTATGCTTAGTATGTTAGGAATACTCATATTTTCACCAAAATATAGCTAAATACAGAGCTTTACTATGTCACAGTTGTGGTTTGCTGTTTATCTTTGTCACACACAACTGCATTGGTTGCAAACACTCTGAAAGGAGCCAGTTTGCATTACGAATACTGTAACTTTAAATACTTAGCAAATAGTTAGCAAGCGGTTGCATATTTACACAGGACATTTTTTTTGTGATCAACAATTTTTACTTTGGAAGGAACGAGACACAACTAACACAGAGAACAACAACAACAGTGCGGCACACACAATGTTGAAGACAGGAATAAAAATAATGGAATAAGATACTGTAGCAGTAATAAATGAAACTAAGAGGCAGACGTTCCCAAGTAAAATACAAAAAAACAAATCCATCTATAGAATACAACCACCCATTTCTACTAGCATTTAAAGCTGGTCTGCTCCAGGTCTGATATTACTGGGTATGGAGGAGTGTAAAAGAGGGGAAAGCCCTGCTTTTAACGTGGTCCCTTATGGACACAGCAATGTCTGACCATGCCTGCACAGTGGCCGGCTTGGCCCTATTAAGTCTTGCCGTTGTGCACTCAAGGGATGTCATACACTGGATGGACAAAACCATCTTTTTTGCTGCAGTAAGACCTGCCAGCAGTAGTCTACGCTGATTCAAGGTGAGAGATAAAGACGAGTCGTCATTAAGCAGACAAAGGTAGGGATTGGGTAATATTGTAGATCCAAGTAATTCTGACAGCATTGACAGAACACGGGTCCAAAAATCTCTGATCAGTGAGCATTCCCATTGTTGTGCCTGTCATCTGATCCTGGCAGGGAGTACAGTTAGGACTAGTAAATCGTTTCATTTTAAAACATTTGACAGGTGTAGCATATGTTCTGTGAGTCACCTTAAAGTGTATGAGTTGATGTGCAAGATTTTTAGAGGTACTGTTTAAGTTGGACAGTACCGTTTTCTGCACAGAGCAACATGTGCATTCCTTTGGAGTTGTGTTTCTGGTCACCTCACAAATGTAATGTCTGGTCTCCCCCAGCTCCTGAGAGAAATATCTGGCTCTTTAGTAGCTGAATGCTCCACTTTGTTCAGCAGCTAATCACTAACTTTGTTTGCGTACTGTTTTAAGCTGGGCAGCTAATGTACAATGGGATTTGCAGGGCTTTTTCACTGAAAAGGAGTTGATGCGAGTGGTGAGAATGAATGAAAAACAGTAAAGCTGCGGGCCATTAAACCAGAACAATAAATTGAAAGACACGAAAATTCTCCGGAGAACTGAGGGAAACAGAATCGAGTGATAATTCTCTCTGGGTTTGTCACTGCAAGCAACCCCTTTCACATTACATGTAGCCATTTGATCCATTGTTCTTATAAAAATATTGATTAGTGCAGCTTTAAGTAAGTATTTGAATGTAGTGCTTTAACATGCAATGAAGCATTTTTACATTGTGGTATTGCTACTTTTAAAACAATCTTAATACTTCTTCCACCACTGACTAAATGTCCTTTTAAAAAGAAACTCTACAGATCTCATAGTAGACAAAACAATGTAGGGCACTTTGAAAACTTTGCAATGCATGGAGGAAGCTGCTGGTTTTTTGTTTTTTTTTATCATTGTTAGCTTACTACCTACTGCCTTTGTTTGCATGTGCGTGTGAATGTCTTAAAATGTGTGATGCTTCTTGATTCTCAGCCTGTGTGTGTGTGTGTGTGTGTGTGTGTGTGTGTGAAAGATTGCTGTTAAACCTGAGTCAAGCTAATGTCCCCTGATGTATGGCAGCCATAACAATTTGCTCATTCATTGAAAGCTGCTCAAGATGAACAGCAGAATGCTCTATAAAAGTACCCAGTGATAATAACCAAATGCAATTTAGGAGAATGTTTTGGTTTCAAAGATTGTTAACAGCATTCCACCTTTTTTGTGGCAGTCATACACAAGACAAACAAGTAAAATAGCTATAATGTGTTTTTTTTGCATGCATCACTCCCATTTATCTTGGCACATCCTCATCTGTCTTCTAAATAATGGTCCTCTTAGTTTATTCTCCGTCTGAAACGAGAAATTGACTTATTGTTGGCAAACACTTTCTGGAAAAAGCAATTAAGATTTTTTTCTTTGAGCTTACTCCTCTATTTCCTACTCAGCGTTAAACACATAAAACACTTACTTTAAAGCACAAGATAAAACACACTGGTGTTAGAAATGGTCTCCTCTGCCCCAGTTAAACATAACAGATGTATTACTTCAGCACATAAATAAAAGAAATAATCAGATGGGGATTCATATAGATTCTGTAAATAATGCAAGAACGAGGACCGCAAATTAGAAAATAAAAAGAAATGTTACGCGGCCGCTAAACATTCCCCAAACAGGTTCACAAAGGAAAGTAAAATGGAATGTTTCAGAAGAGTACATTCTGTACAATAATTAGACCCCACAGGACCGATTCTGAGGTTACTGAGAGGGCTTCTTTATCTTCTCATGTAAGGCAAATCATAATGAAAATGGTAAACACTGTTCAGAGCCTGCCTTTAAGAGTGATTAAATATGTATTACACTTTGCCTATCTGTCTTTTGTTTCTTTACATACTCTCCTTCATTCTTAGAAGGGAACAGTATGGTTGAAAAACAGTGGTGGAAAGTAACAAAGTAGAGTTATTCAAGTACCATACTTCAGTAAAATTTTGAGGTATTTTCCTTTTTCCACTACATTTGTTTGGGAACTAAAGTAGGATGGTATACAACTTTCTTTTCCAGATTAAGATGCTGCATACAAAACGTATGTTCATTTTATAAAATGTGATAAATTGTTATACATTAAGCTGCCCAACAAATACATAAAATTAGCTCTACCATAGCCAGCTAAAACAATAAAACATTAAACATTACATGTTAAAGCAGTATTACATTAACAGTAATGCCATAATATAATAATAGAATGCTCTGAAAGCATCCATTCTGCAAAGTGACCTTTAAGCTGGTGAGATATAGGAACTTTGACTTAAACCTGTATTAAATGTTTTTGTCCACATGGGGGCAGCGCAACAAGTACAACACTGACATATTATCAACTTATAAAGTTGATATGACAAACTACTACTATTTACAGTCTTAGTATTCATTTGAAATCATGTTTCTTGCCACCTGATGAAAAAGTCCTACAGTATATTCACTTTACTTATATCTCTGGTTTGGTCTCTACCAACTCCTGAGGGAAATGTCCATGGATGTGTTAGAAGAACTAGACGGCAGGCTCCAAGATGGCGCCCATTTATTTGAATGAAAATGCTTGCACAACGCATAAGCCAAAAATGTTTTCTAGCTTCCTGGTTTGCTTAAGCACTGTGTGGCCTTGTGACTTAATACATCCATGGAAATATCTGGCTCTTTAGTAGCTAAATGCTCCACTATGTTCACTAGCTAGTCACTAACTTTGGCTAGCTGCTGTTTGGTGCTGAGCAGGTAGTGTACAGTGGGCTTTTAGAGCTTTTTAGCTGAAAACAGCTGCCTGCTGTGGCTGAAAATGCCGCTACTGTATGAGAGTGATGAGAGTGAACCATGTAACAGCAACAGAGTATTTACCTTGTCATTTTGAGTTGAGGAAAAGATCTGAGTATGTCTTTCCTTCCTTCCTTCCACCCCTGAAAACATGCTCTCTCGTGTCTAAATACTTAACAGTACTCCTTCCTTCCACCTTAACAGTAGACACCTACAGTAAACACAATGTGACCAAAATCGAAGCAAATTAATCGCATGGAAAATGGAATTTAAATTCTTCGCACAGAGTGTTGAAAAAACAAATTGGAATATAGCAAGACCAAATGAGAGTGAGGATCTGAGCAGAATATCTGTGAAATACATTTAATGGAGAAACACACTCAAATAGTATGTTTATATTCCTGAGGCAGAGGTACCAGAGCACTGTACTGAACTGTGGCTCTGCATGAACGTGTTAAGAAATAGTGGGCATGTTTTATTCATACAGTACACCACATCTCCTCAATGTAATGCTGGTGAAAAAGTACATACTGTAGACAAAATAACTTCATACCCTCAAGCCTGATGATGCCAGTAATGGCAATTTACTAGCATATGATCTTCTTGACTGAGGCAAGATGTTGATTTTTTTTAATTATTCAAAATTGATGTTTACCTCAGTGGCTGCCCATCACCCAAAAGCACCACTCTGAAAATGGACACAAAATTATCAACTAAATTACCAACATTATCTCCTATATGCTACTATTTTTCTGCAGAAGGTTTTACAAGAAACGTAATTGCTACTTCGATTATGTTCGTTGGCATTGTGTTTTCCAATCCAGGAAGTGTGACATTCCTATACTACAGGTTAGGGGTGAGGTCAGGGTGAGTGGTTTGGTGTACAAAGCACTGGATTTTGAGTAAGCAGACTGTGGTTTGTGTCCTGCATCAAACATGTTGGTTAAAAGAAAACAATGTTGACTGTTGGTAACACAGTCAGTGGCCTCTGGGGTCAAATTCTGATGGTTCGTTCTTCATCCCAATCTCCTCCCGAAAAGTGTGTTCACACAAAATATGAAGCAAATTTGAGACGTGTGCAATTGCATATCAAGTCGGTGGAAAGTTGCCAGTGGGTGCAAACAGATGCAAATTTGCTCTTGGTGGCACAGGTCGAGGTAAAGATGTAGCTGCACAATTTGAAACTTTAGTGAAAAATTTGTACCAATTCTGGACCTTTATGAATCCACTTTATAAACATGTAGAGATAGAGAAAAAAGGAGGCAGGAGGGAAAAAAACAAAAAGAACAGGAGCTGCTGTGGACACACAAACGTACACATTGGCTGTTTGTGGGCAATAAACACAGACTGCACAAACAGTCCAGTGGTCAAATGTACGCAAATAATGTAGGGAGGAAAAATTCTTGCTCTGTCTGAACACACCTTTACAGGTCATTTTCAGTGTTGAGCAAATGACTAATGGAGCCAGTCTCCTGGTGAGGACAGTATCTTTTGGTTAAATATTAAAGAAAGTGAAAGTCTTCAAGTCAGCGGTGATGTTAACCGAGCGCTTTGAGTTGCTTAAATGTAATCATGAAAAAAACCTTTAACCAAGCTTTAGTTGCCAGCAGTAGATACTATAGAGAAAACAGTGTTGATAGTGAATGACAATATAATATTCGATATAAATATTTTCTTATTATGATGATAGACAAATGTAATCTGGGCAGCATTATGTTTCCTCCAAAACAAATTTTAGTTGTTAATGAACTAAATGAACTGTAATTTTAAGTAGACACGGTTGAAATCACACATACAATGAATGATAATTATTCTAGGACAAGAGCAGACAATGTCAGGAACTTATTTTTATACTTGAGCTATCCTCCCTCTCCCTTTCTGTCTTTTCTCTTCCTTTATCACAGTCTACTTTCTCTATAATGCTGCTGGCTGTAATGCGGACTGTCAATGAAAAATATGAAATTGTTGGAGGCCATTACTTCCAAGTCATTAGTTAAAGGTGGGTGGACTGTGCAGTCTCATGAAATCATCTGTGCTGCTCTTCAAGTCATTCTCCTTGCCTGGGAATGGGTCACCGCAGCACAGTTGTGAGCGATTGCCTCGCAAGACAACTGTGCTCTAATATGAATTAGTATGAATAGGCGAGAGAGGCAGTACTTGTACTGTAGCAGCAGGAAGAAGTGGCTAAAGCTATGAAATAGGTCACTTAGAGGGAACAATATTATACTAAATTTTCATTTAGTGCAAGTAGGAAAGTAGGAAAAATGCATGTAAGTGCCTATTACTCTTGAGTTAAAATAAAGATGATCTTTAGCTCAATAGAAAAGATGACTCATAACAAAATGATCATCTGTACCACTGCAGTCCTAACAAATGAATGTATTCATCAGGACCTGCATATTATGCCAGTGGTGACTTTGTTGGTGCTCAATTTTTTCTCAAATTTAAAACCTAAGAGGATATTGTGTGTGTGTGTGTGTGTGTGTGTGGTCAAGGTAGTTCTGACAAATAACCAGAAAAATGTTTTGTTGTTTAAAAAACGAACTTGTTATGTTTAACCCCCTCCCTCCAGCGATGTGCTTCACATCGCTGGATTCATTGTTTTCTCCCTTTTCACTCCTGCGTCACTGATAATGATGTTCAAGGACCAAACGAGTGCTTTTGCATTCTGAAGCCCATTTACCACATTTCATTTGAAAAGTCTTTGTCTATGTGATGCTCTCATTTTCTCTGATGTGTGAGACATGAGTGTGGAAGATTTAAAATGCCTTGTTATTACATTGTTACTACATTGTTATTTGTATTTGCTTTATACGCATGCATTTACTGTCGTAACTTAATGAACGACATGTTAAATAACAATTATTTAGCCTTTTGTTTGGAATAACTGAATGAATTGTTGTTCATTGTGACATGAATTGTCCATGTCACACTGAAATCAAATGATGACACAGAAAACAAGTGAAGAGGTATATTGCATTCAGTGTTCAGACCTGCCAAAACTAAATGCAAAGTGCTGTCGTTAGTTTTCATGAGGAAGTGCAAGAGAGCTTTTTCTCAATAGGACGCATCATCGATGCCAAAATGAATAACAAACAACCGTCCAATCACAACTTTGGGGCGGGGCCGTCTGACTGTCTGTAGTTTTAACAGATGGATTGTGCTGCAGGATGCTGTACAAACAGGGTTCTTCTTGGCAGAATTCCCAGTAAGTGTTGATAGCTAAGCTACTTAGTGGTTGTGTTAGCTAGCTAGCATGAGCTTACAGTAATGTACAGTAATACAGTTAATGGAGGAGGATAAGCTAATGATGTCCGTAAGGTACATAGATAGCTAGAATAGATAGTTAGTGTCACATAAAGCATCCGTCCTTTAACCTAAACTGAATCTATTTTATTTTGCTTTTTGGACAGTCACTTGGATTCACATTGCAGGTAGAAAAGTTGATCAGAGATGGGGTAAATACAGTTCCCGTAACAGGTATTATATGTTTCTGTGTTTTTGCAATTTACACATTTCTTATTAATTTCATAGCTAAGAAAACTGACTTATTCAGCAGTTTTTTCAGTTTATAACAGGAGAAGCAATCCAGGTTTGTTCAGTTAAAAAAAGACAACTATGGTTTATTACAAATCATGTTTTATGTTATATGGCATTGTACTTGACAAGTCATTATTGAGATCTTGGAACATAGCAATATCACTAAAAATAGGTCCAACTGTGCAACAAACACAAACAGTCAAACAATCATACAGATTGTAAACAAGCCAACAGTTTAGCCAGATGAGCTGCCATTTCATTTGGAGGTAAAGCTCGTAACAGTGCTAATAATCCCTCATTGCACAGGAAAGCAGTGAGTTTGCACAACTATGGCACGTACAGTACATCAACAACCGGAAAGTCGGTCTATAAAGTGTGGTAAATAACTGACAATTTGGGCAATCATTTAACTGTTTGCCTTCATTTTCCTCCAAATCAGTTGGATTTTAAAAACTCTTCTGATAATCTGACCATAGGACCTATTTATGTCAATGTCACAACGTTCCAAGATTGCAATAATTACTTTGGTGAGTACACTTTTATCATACCAGATAGAACAAATGGCCCAAGTTAGGTAATTGAAATCTAAGTCCTAATAATAATGCCATAGTTTTCCTTTGAATCAGACTTATAATTGACTTATTTTGTCTGCAGTGATACATAGCTAGATTTAGAGGTCTTTCCTTTCGCCCTGCAGCACTGCTGACACACTTAGCGAGCAGGAAAAACAACTTAAACAGTTCTCCTTGTTCCGGTTTTGCCTACAGTACCTCAGATTTTTTGACGAACATTTTAACAGTCACACTTTTAAATAAGAAACAATAATGGTTCGAATGACAGTAAAGATTTATTTAACCAGACCATGAACAAAAGTAGATTACATCTTACCATAAATCTTAAGGACAAAAGCTTGGTATGCAACTTGGAGCTGGTAGATTGAACACCTGCATGGCTTACTGTAGTTAATGTTCTGTTGTCATGATCTTGAGATGTTCTCATGACAACATGGGAGGTTCATTGTCTACAAGGCCAGCATGGTGGTCACAGGTCTGATAACCACCACATGAGTGGCACCTGAACCCTATTAACCCTGTTCTGTATGTTGTCCTTGGTGTGTGTCGGTAGGTATGGGTGTGCTACTGATGAACCACAGAAAAACACTTGAAATCTTGAGGGTTTAATGTAAGCTGACTGTAACCATGAAAGGGTAGATAATGGAAGTGTTTCCTTTGATTGCATGCTCCTTGTCAATTTTATTCACTCATGCTGAAGTGCCTTGAGGTCACATGATTGGGAGATTGTATGAAATCATGAGTTCTGAGGGTCAATGAAACCATCAAACTTTGTGGACACTGCAGTATATCAAGGAGAGGCGAGGCGGCTTTAGTACATTTTAAACAAGGATAACTGTTTAAATGAGACATTATCGCTACGCAGAAAAAAATGGCATGAAATGAATTCAAACAAATGATTAAAAGAAAAACAAAGAACAAGTCAAGAAAATAAAATAGCAAAAGAAGGGGCCACTTCAAGTTTCATCAGGCACAGTGAGAACCAGATATGTTTTTAGCTTTGATTTAAAAATAATTTGTCTTAGATCTTTTGTGAATTAGATAGATCTAAAAGCAACTTCACCATATTTGGATTTAATTTTGGGAACAACCAGTGAGCAGTGATGGCTGACAATAACCCTACAATTATTTTCGTGGGGCCTTTAGTGATTAATAATTAAGTAGCTGTATTATGAAATCTGTTTTCTGACAGACTGGAAGCCACTGCAGAGATGTTAGAACTTGTGATGTACTCAACCTTCTCAGGGGTAGGTCAAACGACAGTGTCAGCCAAAAAAATGGCCCCGTAGCCGTGGGATGTTCAGACGCCTTCGCTCGGCAAGTTTGACAGCAGCTATGACATGCTCCATGATGGTTTGATCGCCATGGTTGTTGATATTCCTAATCCACAATGTTCTCTGGACCTTCGCCGATCCCCTGTGCATGTCATGCATGTCCCTACCCTATCGCCAGACAAGAACATCACTATTGGATGATGCCACTAAAACCCGGACAACATTTTGGCTTTCTATAATATCTGCACATGGATCAACAAATCAAATATGTTAAAGGTTTGATTAAAGTTCGGCAACTAAAACACTTTGTTAAGGTCAGGGAAAGAACAGTTACGTTAATCAAAAGGCAAACACCCATCCACTACCCGCTCCTCCACACTCTTACTTTGCGCTTTGCCACATAAAGGGAACACTACTTCCTGCCAGGGGCGTAGGACTAGGGGGACAAAGGGGACTGAGTATACAGGGCCCTCATGTGAAGAGGGCCCACAAAGATACTACAATGAATAGCTGTGAATGCCGGGAGGGGCCCATGGAGAATGCTATGCCCTTGCTTCCTGCACCAGCAATGACCGTTGGTATTGGATATAAATCATGACATGCAAAATTGTCTAATATTGATATAATTAGTAGAGATACTGGGTTAGAAAGACCTCAAGCTTAATTGGTCAGGGTTCAGTGTGTTGTCTAACCTGTCTCAGCCATGTCACAGCAGAACTATGAACACCTAATCTGGCATAGTAACCATCTGGAAAAACATAATTGTGTAGTACATATGATCATTTAGTCTTTGTTAGGTCTTGAGCAGAAGCGTTTTCTGAATAATCTGCAGCTGACGGAAAGCTTTTTTAAAAGACCAGAGAAAGCGAAAACTAGCGACCATCACTACAATCTACGTCTATGGACAAACTGGTTACTGCAGTTAGCAAGGACAGACAAGTGTTTGGACAATCTTAAATATAATGTCGTCTCTTGTAAAGTCTGCATGGCTCTCTGCAAATTAAGACAAATCATAAATATTCAGTGTCATCTTCTCTGAACAAATGCTAAACAAAAACACTTTAAGTCACCACAGCAGGATGTAAATCCTCCCTCCTTAAAGTATTCATTTAAAGACTCATAAATTCAGCATTTAGTCAGACGAAAGCAGCCAGCCAGCGGATCACGCTGTGCGTTGTGGTAGGGGGGTGAAGGCGGCACAGCGACAGCTTGTCATTGTTTTTTTCCTTCCTAATTGTGGTTCGCTGACTGATATGTAGAATAGGCATCTCTTGCTTGGTCTTGCTTTTGTTTTTCAAGGAGGGGAAGCAATGCCGTGGATGTAGCTCTATAAATCAATTGATGTCAGTGAAAAGCTGTTCAAAGTCTCTTAATGGGAAAAAGAAAGGAGTAACTTCGAGGTAACATAATGTTGAGAACTCTGTGAAAAGAATGCTTTCACTGAAAGCAACCATTCTATTCACAACTTAGCAATCAAACATTAAAGGTATAAGCAGTATGATGTGTTTTCTGAAGACATGACGCACATACTCGTGTGTTGTTCACATATGCCGGTGTGGTAATGTGAGCAGCTTTTTATTATTATTAACAAGGAACAAAAAGACTTTAAAAGGTGGAGGGGTATGTAGATAGGACTTCTCAGATCTTCCCGGGTGCCCCTCAGGCAAAACAGAGAAAAGTCTACACAGGCAAAAGCAGTGTATGATCATCACTTTTTAAGAAACTGTCATCGTTGTGATGATTAGTCAGGCAGATTTAGAAGGTCTTTGAATATGTCTGAGAAGGAGCGAAGCACTGTGACAGATGCCTGCTTGCCTTTTCTCATCAGGCAGTGTTTTAAATTGTTTACTATGAAAAGTGCTAAATGTTGATTTCAGGGTGTTTACGTGGGTATGAATTCACACTTCAGTGAGGTTAATGTGAACCCTATTTCTGCATGTGAAGCAGGAACAGATGAGAAAGTGGGATTGGGCCCTGGGCTTGATTTCCTTTTGTCATCTCTACATCTCTGATCTCTGAACTCGGCTTCTGTGCAGCCTCCACTTTGTGCTTCTACTCAGGGCTTTTGCAGTTAACGGCAACAACACGGGCGAAAGGATAAATATAATAATTGCAGCTTTTAACTTATTTGTAATAAAACCTCTAGAGAACGCAATGCAAGTCTGACTGAAATAAGTTGATTCCAAAGGCGCACGCTTGAAGTAGCTTTTTTTCTTAGACAGTGTGAAGGTGAAGGGGGGGAAAATATTCTTCAAATGCTGTTGCTGGATGTGTCAGTATTTGAGAGTCAGCACAGCAGTACTCGCTTGGAGAGGGAAATAATTGGCTGCACTGTGCAAAGGCATATATGTCAGTCTTCCTTGGTGCAGTCATGGATGTGATAACGCCTATGAATTGTGCATCTTTCAACAATCTTTGGCTCTGTTTAGATGAAGGTGTATATGCAATAAATATCCCTTAATGAAAGTCCACAATCAAAGAGCTACTTTTCTACTTTTTCACGCTGCAACTCAACAACCTTTCTTTTCAATCAATGTCTGTCCTTGTTTGTGTTTGCCTACTAATGGTTGCTCAATGTTGTGATTTGCTCTGCTGCCATTAACGTTCCTATTATGTTAATTAAACCTGATTTAATGCCTCTGAGAGGACTTCAAAGGACAATGCCAGAAGAGTAGCTGAGATGGAAAATGACAGGTTGCAGTATTTTGATCCCAGTTGGTGAATCCCCCTTTGCAGAGTTTTCTGCACTCGCTTCCTCTGAAGTTGTTTCATGCCTCCATGCTGGTTTTCACTTTAGGGGAGGAAAAAAAAGGAGAATGGCTGATAACATTTTTAATAAAAGCAGAACAGGAAGTGTGTGTGTGTGTGTGTGTCAGTGAACGTGTACATTCTTTGCTTTAATTGAGACAAAAAGACAAATGTATTGTAGAGCACACATTAGTTTTCAAAAATGTAACTTTCTTTTTCTTATTACAGGAACTTGACATATGAATTTAACCAGCCTCCTCCTTCTTCCTTGCAAATTGTCAGTGAATACTGTCTTTAATATCCACCTACACATTAATAATACAAATTACAATAACCAGAGGTATTGAAGCATAAATGAAGATATGGCCCCATAGGCTTCACTGAGTGCAGAATTTATTATTTTTCAGCATAGTTCCCATCGCTCCTCAATGACACTTTCTTACCTAAAAGTGCCCAGTGGCTTTCCACAGCTTGTCAGATTGTCGTATATGGAAAGTACCCACAGCAGCGGCAGGACAGGAAGACACTAATAAGGTGACAAAATACAGAGCCAAGCATTTTCTAGGGGGAAAATGCTGCCACTATGATTTCATATGGAAAAGAAAATTAATGTGCCGCGCTACTCCAATCCTGAATCTTATCTGTCCCCTCAGAATTTTTCAATAGTTATTGCCACCAAAATTGGTGGATTTCTCTAGGCTTTTTAGAGGGAAAAAAAAGTTGTGTGATATGCTCTCTATTTGCAGCTAATGCATAATGATTGAGAAAAATGCTGGCACTGTAATATTCATCTTTTCTTCACCAATGGCTTTTTGCATTGGTTTATTTCTGGAAAATGATGCTCAGCTGTACAGAGAACAGAAATCAGGAAGTAGTGACTGCTGATAAATAGTATGCATAAACACATATTCTAAACACTCATTGTAAATTCATATGGTTGACTTAAACATACAAACACATCATAACAAATATATAAAAGCAGCTTTAACATCTAAATTCTCCCTGCAAATGTTATAGCTGAAGTTATAAATGGAAATTTTTAATTGCTGCATCTTGATAGTTGATGTCAATTAAGAAGCCCCGAGGGACTCCGTTGTTTTGAAAAGTGTTCATCGGAACAAAACTGATGCGTGTGGGCCAACGGATAGAAGTTGCAGATCCCTTTTTTGTCTCTTGTCATGAACCGCTCCATCGTGCTAATGAACCTGTTTTCACTCTCAGCTCCACATCCACAGGAGAATCATTTCTAAAACTGCACCCTCTCATCAGCGCTTCATGGACTTCAACCCGCAGCTGTCAGTTTGATTCACAACAGTCACGGGCCTGGCACAGAAAACAAAAACACTGCACGTAAACGTATGATTCAGAGTAACATGATACCAACAGACGTGCTATACATAGGAAGGCTTAAGGGAGAACTTCTCTAAAGACTATCTGAAACACCTGCACAGCACACTGCACCATCCATTAGATATAAGCTAGTCTCAGATGGCCTATTCTCAATTGGACAAGATCATTAGTTTTGCTTGAGCCCCTATCACTACATAGACTTAACTGTTATCTCACAAGGGACGCCCACCTGCAGTCCTGTGCATCGCTTCTCCCCCCTGTGCCTTCTCCGCTTTTCACATTTCTTCTCCCTATGATGCCCCATCATCCTTTACTTCACAGCTGTAGCCTAGCTTTTCATCCCTGTGCTATATCCTGTCTGTTCTTTTTTAGAAACTTACTCTTTTCTCTTCTAGTTTCCTCATCCTCAGCTTTGTTTTCCTATATTTTAATCCTCAGCTCCCTACCAACTTTCCACTCCTCTCCCCACTCCTCATCCTCTCACCCCGCATTCACTCTGTCCATTTGTTCTCCTCTCCATCATCTCTGCCGCCTCCGTTTTCTCCCTCCTCTCTGCTCCTTTTCCAACCCATCTACTATTTTCTCCTGTCCTCTCCGCCTTGCTAAACAGAGCCCCACATTATCCCCCTCCTGTTTCTATCAGGGGTAGCTAGCCTGTCAGCCCCAAGCCTTAGTTAATCACTCAGGCAGCCAGGCAGTCGGGCAGCTCGCTGCTAGCTCCCTGGACACTAATAGCAAGACAAGCAAGAGAGCGAGAGCAGGGAGGCGGGGTGGACTCATTAGGAATACAGGTATTTAAGGAAATGGTCCATTTCAAATCAAAAGATAATTTGTCTCCTGCTCAAGTAAAGGCTTTTTGTGAGACAGGCTGGAGTTATATTAGGTCAGCTACAAATGTGAAGTGGTTGGGTTGTGCTGCTGGCTATGCCAGGGCCGGGCTGTTGACATTATCAATTTGAGGCTTGATAAATACTTCTTGTGTTTGGATGGCATATTTTATCCCCAAAAGAGAGGTTGGGTTTGCTACCCGAAGGCGTTTTTTATGCTGACTCCATGTTGCTGCCGTGCCGTTGGGTTAGGACTCGATAAAGTTGAAATATGACCTCCATTTGCACAATGACATTACTTCAAATAAAAAAAGGTTGCTGTCAGGCCTCTGAGGTGATCAATGCTTTTCAACAAATCTCGCATTGCCCATTTTGTGTTTGCATGGCCAAATCAATACCAGTGCGAATAAAAAATTCATACCTAAGTGGCATATGAAACTAAGATGTGAATGACAATACTTTTTATCCGATAAGACGTAGTCCACGCACAACTTCTTGTCTTACTTTTTATGCATCCATTCTTTATGTTCAAGGGGTGAACACAGTAACACCTTAACTGGGTGATATTGAAAGGTGTTAAGTGAGACTATGTACCTTTGAAAGAAGAAATAACACTATCTTCCCCGTACAAATGGAAAGTTGAATTCATTCATTGCCATTACACTATTACTTTGGCTGTATTAAGACTGACATTAGCTCTGCATGAAGAAATGCAGCAGAGACCACAAGCAAAAAAGCTGAACTTGGCTCAACATTTGTCGGACTGCAACATGTAAACCTGCAAGGCACTGTAAATAGCAGCCTTCAAACTCATGGATCTGTTGAGGTAAACGCCCCCACCACCACACCTCTGCTTTGTTTTAACATAGGGCTGTTTAGGCCTAAAGGCCCACCTCGTCTTGTATGACCAGTAGCTTATGGTGGCTAATGTTAGCTAATGTTAGTAAACTGAATGACTGGCTGACTTTACTACTTACTGACTTCTCCAATTTAGGTACTGTTATACTACATTTTACCATGTCACAGATAAACATTTCAAATGATTTATCACAAAAGTAAAACAGAAAGTAAACACACTCTACCTCACCAGGAGACATGCTCTTGGGATGCAGTAATTTTGGTGTTGTCCCGAAAATACTTTCCCCCATTCATAAACATTACAAAAAGAAGAAGTAAAACAATAAATACATTTTGAGAGAATCACAAACTCACAACCAAATTATCTTAATTTGAGACATTAGTAAGTATTTATACAACACCTATTTATATAGCACCTTCCTAGATCCAATGTCATGAAGTTACAAAAAAAACAAAGGCAAAACATAAAATACAGACGTAATATAAGAGTTATAGATCCAATTGAAAAAAAGTATTTAAGAGCCATATCAGTACAGTGGAAACCACTTATAGTGATCAGCCACTTATATGGATCAAAAAGCTTGGGACAGAATCATTCTCATACAAATGCTTATACAAATACTCAAACTATGAGAAACAGTCATGGCTGCTAGTGATGGAGACAGAAAACTAATGAGCACAGGTGTTACCTTTCCAGCTTCGGCCCTCCAAACCGTACTTTGGAGACCTCGAGTTTCTTTAGGCTAATGGCTTTAGCCTGGCTCGTCAGTTAGCTGGTAACTAGCCTCTGCAGTCTGGGCAAACTCTGCTTTGAAGAATGGTCGGGAGACGTCTTGGTAATGTTGCATAAAACAGGTGCTTTATTCACTCGGTGCAGCGAACACAATATGGCCCTTTTCATGACCGGTTTACTTGAACCTGAGCTTACCTGGACACTTTCTGCTGAATACTGTAACTTAACAACCCATGGAAGCATGCGCTTCACGGTGTCTGCTGCACATACAGGTACTTTTTCTACACACACATAGAGGAGAGACTCACTTCCCATAACAAACCTGTCAGACTACATCACATTATACGTCCACCAGGCCACCTTCCTTCCTTGCAGGGGAAGCCTCGGCCGATAACACGGGGAAAAGCACCTGTGGTTGAAGCCGCCCTCATCAAGTGATAATGATTTGATAATGCCCAGTGTAATGCCCCCTAAATAGCGTACCCCAGTAAATAGCGAAGCTGTCTGTTTCATTACTTTATATTCATGTGATAAATATATAAATGTCAATTATCTGCATAAGAAATAAAGAAAAATAAAACAAATTGGTTATAATAATCATCCGCTTATAGTGATCAATTTGACAGACATGATCACTACAGTATAAGCGGTTTCCACTGTATATAAGTTTTGTGCGAGTCATACTGTATGTGTGGGGAGTCAGCCAGAGAAGGATTCTTATTTTCATGATATGGGCCCAAAAGCATTGATGCCTGAAGAACTTTTTCAGCATTCGGGCCTAGTGAGCACCTGTCATTGGATTGAATGTGGTGTCATCTTGGAATATAATGTCCTGTTCTCTTTATACATTCATGTTGTGGTCCCCTTCCACACATTGTCAGTCAGGTGACCTAATGATGGCATCCTTAAAGCAGCTTACTCAAGAGAATCTTGGGAGACAAAGAGAATGTCAGTGTGGTATTACACTGTCATTTCCACTTGTGGCCATAGTGGGCGCTGTTCAGCAAAAGTTACTTAGCTCCAAGGGTACGTAAAGGTGTTGACATACTGAAGGAAACCACAAACTAGTCTCAAAAATGACCTCAGATTTGAACACTTTTTTGACTCTGTCTACAAACTTGAACATCATAAGCTGGTATGGATGCAACACAGGTGTTCCTGTTATTGTGTCCACACAATGCTCTCCAAAAAGATGTCCATTATCAATTAACAGCACAAGGAAGACTTGCTGTAGAGAAAAAATTGCAGCAGTACAGTGGGTGCGGAGGAAGTGGACCTGTCACCATGTTGACATCCCTGCTATTAGAGGAACATTCTCAGGTGCAGTGGCTGGCAGTCTCCAGTGTTTACCGGGGAGCATCATTAGCCTGGCGTCTCACAGCCTTAAAATGTCATATATCCACAGTAATGAACTGAGAGAGCACGCACTATTCCCAAACTTCCCTGCTGCAGCGCCCACATTAATCCAAATGCTCAAACTCTGCAACTCGAGTCCCTCCACTCATTAACAGTGGCAGATATCAAGATAGGAATAATGAGGAAGTGCCCGCAAGTCAGGACATATATTAAAGAAATAGAAAGAGCAGGAGAGAGAGAAGAGAGAGAGAGGGAGAGAGAGAGAGAGAATAAATCCTGTCATAAATGGGAAAATACCCCCGAGAAATGGCCGGGGCTCGGATGACAAACAGCATGCATTCATATTGTTTGGAGACGGTGACAGCCTCCTCTTCTAGTGCCAGAAACATAATCATAAGAATGTACAACTCACGTGTAGTCTAACAAAATGTATAATAAAGACTGCTTTCATACCGAGCAAGTGTTTGTAAAGAATATTCAGCTGTAGACGCTGCAGAGTTTCATGCAGTACGTTTACTCAGTACTGTACTTAAGTACAATGTTGAGGTACTTTACTTAAATATTTCCGTTTTATGCTGCTTTATATTTCTACTCCACGACAATTCAGAGTCAAATATTGTACTTTTTACCATGCAACATTTATTTGATAACTTTAGTTACTACTTACTTTGCAGATTCAGATAAATAATACAAAATCTAATCAACCAACAAATTATGATGCATTATAGGTTGGTAAGATAAAATAAGACTTGATCCCAAGGGAGAAATTCACAAGCTACCCCGCAGAATATACAATGATTACAATTAGCCCCACCTTTACCAGCAGCAGGATTAAAGTGATCAAATGAATGCACAAACAATTATAATTCCATAATGTAATTTATATATACAGTGGAAACCGCTTACAGTGATCATGGTTACAGTGATCAACCGCTTTTTAAAAATACTTTAAAAAATACGGTAATTCCATTTTTTTTTACTTTACTATGATGACACTTTGCCTCGTCTGCTTCTAGCTGGCTACCTGAGGCTGGTGCAGCGTGTACATTGAAACCGTGACGAGAAAAAGAAAGAAATTTTCTTATGACAAACTGCCAAAAACGAGCCAACGAGATGCAGCAGCGAAACTTGGTGTTCCTCAGGCTACCTTGTGTAGTCAACTCAAACAACGAGAAACAGTCACAAACAGGCTACTAGTGATGGAGACAGAAAACAAATGCACACGGGGAAAGCACAGGCAGTTGAAGCCGCCCTCGTCAAGTGGATTGATAATGTCTGGTCATGTAATGCCGCCTAAATAGCGTACCCCAGTAAATAGCGAAGCTGTCCGTTTCATTACCTTATATTCATGTAATAAATATACAATTAGATGGTAATCTGCATGAGAAATAAAGAAAAAGAAAAGAAATTCGGTTATAATAATCATCCGCTTATCGTGATCAATTTGATCCGGACAGACGTGATCACTATAAGAGGCTTCCACTGTATCTTATAACAAGAGTACTGCTGTGCTACTTTTAGTAAAAGATCTCAGTACTTCTTCCACCACTGGCTGTTTTACAGGAAAAAAAATTTGAGCATGTCCTGCTACGGTTTTAAGGTTAGTGCTGTATCAAAATTGAGTAGTACTGAATCACATATGCAGTAGATAGTTGTTCTAGCACTACTTCGGGTCGCAAATGTATTTGTATATTTTTAATTGAGTACATATTTATTTATATGTGCAAAGCTACTGAGTACATTCCAGCCACAGCCCGTGTTACTGCCTGTGGGATACAGGCTATTCCATCAAGCCAAATGGCATTATTACCACCCATTCATGAGCATTTCTGTACAATTACAGCTGAAGTTCAAGTTTTATGTATATTTTTAAGGTATGTAACTGCTAACATGGTGACAACCCATGGGCTATTGAAAAAAGTTGGTCAAATAGGCCAGATCTTTGTATAATTCACGGAAATGTGGGTGTGTATTGGTTTCAGTTGAATTAAAACCATCTGACAGTCGCAGTCAATCTTCTACTTGTCTTGAGCAAGAAGTGCCTTCGCCTAGCCGTTCCAATGGCTGGGAAGATAATTCACAAAGATTTACATTATGAGAGACCCTGATTAGATGTTTCTTGTCAATCAGATACTGTATGCATCTTCATGAGCATGTCAATTTACAGCAGATCTATTTTCTGTACCTTAATGAAATAGGTAAAAAAAAAAGTGCTGTAACACTGAAGACACAGGGCATTTTGGGAAAAGGAATAATATGTAAGTACGTAAAAAATGTATAACTTGCACTAAAAAGTTTTTGTGCTTTTTTCTTTCCTGAGTATAAATCTGCTTTGTTAGCGAGAACCACACAGGATCACCTGCCAGCCAGTTCAACTACAAATCTATGTGAAGGCATTTAACAATTTTACATCATGAATAATCATCTCAGAATTTCTAAGTGTCATCGGCTGCACAGACGGATTCTTATTACACATCCATCCATCAAAGGATGAGATTATATCAATATGAAATCTTGCCAAAGCATTACTGTGCAGGTATTGACCAAATATTGTTTTCCATTTCAGGGCATCACAATATATTGCAAGTCATTATACTTCTACACTCTCAAGATAATATGTCATGCTGCCCATCTTTTGATAAATATGGAAGCCAAATGAGCAGGGTCCATCTGTGTCTTGAAGATTTATTATGAGTCCACCTTGTGCAACAAATTTAAACGGACTATCTCACCTTTTAGAGGACTTTCAAATTGTAGTTTGAAAAAGCAGAATTGTATATGAATTAAAGTTTCCCCACATCAATATAGCAGAGTTTGATGTTCTTCTTCCTTCTGGCTAAGGAGTGAAACTGAGCTGAGCTTTAGGCCTTCTTTTTTTACTTTTAAGTTCAGGAAATCAAATAAATAGAAAAACCGCTGGTGTGACATTACTTGCATGCCTTCAGGAAGAATGGAGATTACAAAATTGCCAGCCATTTCTGACACGAGCACATTGATCAGATATTTAAAAGCAAAAGAAAAAGGACCATAAAAAAGTGATGCACATGCATTATAAACCTCTCAAGGTGTGTTCAGACAGACAGACAGAAAGCCAAGCAAATTTTCGCCTTGCATCATTTACACAAATTTGACCACCAGACTGTTTGTGTTTATTCGCCCCAAACAATCGACTGTATAGACGTGCTGACTCATGTCAGAATTCACCAGTATCTCCAGTTCTTTCTGTTATTTCCCTACAGTCTTTCTCCTTTTTGCTTTCATATTTTATGTTTCTGAAGCGGATTCATTAAACCCCAGGATACATGCAAATTTTTCATTCAAGTTTAAACATTCTTAACTTAAATTCAATTCAATTCGGGCCACCCACACCAAATTCATTGACTTTGTATGCTTTCACAACTCCTCTAAAATTCTCTTCGAGTTCTGTCTGAAGATACAGTCAAATACCCGGCGGTGTGCAAAGTATATCAAAAGCTGATTTCCATGAAAATATTGTAAAATGAATAATTTCAGGAATATCCACTGATGTGCACCTGCATGTGCTCTGATATCTAACTATCAATGGAAGGAGTCTGTCTGTCTGTCTGTCCTTTGATTATCTCGACAACCGTTCATCCGATCGGCTTGGCGGGTGTGTTGCTGAGGACCCAAGGAAGAGCGGTGTTGAGTGCAAAGTTGTTAGGATGAGCAGTTCTCGAGAAAGCTGCAAGCAGCAATACTGGAGGCCAAGCAATCGGCCCGTTCTGAACAGGCGCGTTTTGAACGGGCACTGCCCTGGTTTCTATAATTCTCAACATTTAACTGTTAAAATCAATGTCATTGAAGAAATGGCTGCCAAAATTTCTGTTCTCTGTGAAGGCATCTGATGATTACAAAACTAACATACAAGATATTTTAATACAAAATCAGTAGGATTTATGAAAGTAAAATCTAAAATTAGTAAAATCTTAATATCCTAGACTAAAACAATGGTGATGATATCATGAACATTTTACTGACCAAGACCAGTGGTCCTCCATCATGGCTGTCAGAAGTGCATGTCATCTTAAAGGCCTTCTATCCAGGGGACCTGGTAAAATATGTCACATCACATATATTGAACGTGACAAGCAGACTGAGAGTGTACAAACAAACTATGTTTGGGTTTCTGTTCATGCAGTTGAAGTGATTGTGAATGACAGGAACTACTTATGCAGGCCATTTTTACATCCAATCTAGACTCCAATCAGTTTATCTCCCAGCCGCTCCTCACACTGACAACTTGTTCCTCTTATCTCCTCGACACTCAATCTCCTGTATCTCATGTGGCTGAAGCAAAAAGACTTACACTAATTTGCATCCAGGACAGCGCTCATCAGTTAGCTTGTTTTGATCACTGTGCTGGATTATTGTGATTTGCAGAAGAAATGCATCCCTGAAGGTGGCTTCCAGTAAAAGTGAAACATAATACAAGGGGAGGGGTTTTTTTTAGCCTTTAGATACATTTCAGAATTGCTGAACTAATGAAGCCCTCATTTGTTGCCCTGACACTGTGTGAGTCTGTGTATATAAGCAGAGTGCACTTGCTGTGTGAATTTACCTGGAGCAATGAGCAGCTTTTTGGAAAGTCACAATGTCTGTGCTCTCTCTTGCTCCAAGATCGCTCCATCCCACCAACAGATACCCCATAACGCAATTGCAAGTCAGGCAGCATCCACCACATTACTCACTCCACAAGCTGCAGTCACACTGAAAGAAACATGGAATTTGCCAAATTTTGTTGGCAAAAAGTGTGAAGTAACAATGAATGACGGAGAGAGTTTGGAATGCAGAGAGGGAGCAGGAAACAGGAAATAGGAAAAACATGTTTTGGGAGAGGGGTAATCCTGATTGGCTAGCTGGGAGCAAAACTTGTTTCGGCTATAGTTCCATGTTCTGGTTGGTGCAGATGGTAAAATCCAAAAATGGAAGGATTTTCATGTAACTTTTTTAGAATGCCAGAAGATCAGATATCTACACCTGATTTCCCACAGTTAGAAAATACTTCATAAAAACATAGCTGCTGTTTCTTCTATGTGTTAACCCAAGACCAGTTTACTTAAGAAAGGCAGAACCTGAATCTTTGTGTTTAAGTGGACTGTTGCCATTCATAATAAAATGCCACGCATTACTGACTTAGCATTCCAAAGAAGATTTTATATAAAGTTAGGGTTGTTAATTTCTTGGGCTTCTTTTCTGCATGTGCTTAGAGCCAAAAGACATGAAAATCCAAACACTCCAGACATATAAAAAGTGTTTTGAATGTCTATGAAGCTTGTTTTTTTTCACCAAAAGAATCTTCATTCAATGCATTCAATGCTCTTAAGCTAGTGAATTGATTAAAACTGACACATTCCGAAGACCAAAACCTGAGAACACAACGCATGCTTCCGCCACAGACTAAAACACTTGAACTTTTCTCATTAAATGCCACCACAGCTCCTTTAGCCTCTCAGAGTTGAGCTGTAGTGGGGCATCAGCTTTGATTGCTCCCTGGCCTGGAGTGGAGCTGCAGACCCACACACAGGGCGGCAGTGGCAGGTGCAGGAAAAGGCCCTGATAATTGGCTGGCTAGTGTGGCCAGGCCTCCGGTGGGGCTGGGCTGTGACTCCTGAGGAAGACACACAAAATGAGCTACTGCATCAAAAATTGAGGTTGGCAACCTCCATGCACGTCTGGGCGATTTTTCAAATGAGCATTTCTCGGCCCCAGAGGAAACCACGGCGCTCCTGCTATCATAAGCAATTGGAATAGAAACGGACACGAAATACTTTTTTGCTGGCATGCATAAGTAGGTTGGGCAAGAGGGCAAGCTGTGATGTTCAAAGAGTGGGGGATAAGAGAGCAGGAACAAAAAGAGACATGTGTTTTATTTTCTAAAGAAATGAGGTTAGCATATTTTTGTTACTGTAGTTTTGCTTTTAAGCCTCACATTTCTTTTTCCTGTTCTTTTAAGAATGAAAAGAGATCAGAGAAATGGGCTTTGAGTCCTAATAAGAACTGTAAGGGCTGCGTGGTGCATCCTGCTGCCACTGACAGAGCTTTGAAAGCCCAGAGCAGAAATAGCTCAATTTTCACATCAGAGGTTCTAAACCTCTTTTGAAAGTTTGATAAATGTTACTCTAGACAAGTGTGTTATCGGCTTTCTTTAATCCAAAGCAGCTGTAATAACACAAGGGTCTGCATTGTTTTTCAGTTGCATATAATACTTAAACACACAGTGAAATGGCACAGTGAAAGTGTTTATTCTTCAACTTGCCTAATGTGACAAATTTCAGAGACAGGAAATGTGAATATAATTTCAGGTGGGATTTGATCAATCTGTTCAGAGATTTGATTTGATTGCTTAAAAGTGGGTGTGATAGCGAGCGTGGAGTCTCTGGAGAACGATACTCTCACCCACACCTGGCTCACCGGCTTTGGATGGCGGAAAGAGACAGAAATAATTGCAAACACTTAGACTGCAACTGCAGCACTTGGAAATGAAATAAAAAGTGTTTGTAAAAAGGTTTTGCCAACTGATATTAAAACACACAATTCCAACACATGATAATGCTTCACTAGCAACTACAGCTACTAGCTACTGGGAGGGGTTAGCTGGTCGATGTCATTTAATTGATTAAATATATGTATCATGAGATACATATTATAAAATATTATAATGTTTTACAGAGAGAGAAAAGAGAATGATTTTTTATTTGTAAATTATGAAATTGTTGCTTTGGTCATAGCAATTTGATATATTATTATATTTTTATATTATATACAGGATAAGAATGTTTTTCACTTTTTTTTGCTTGTTGAATTTGCATTATTTCATTTATTATTATTATTATTATTATTATTGCTCTCTTGGAAGGAGCTGAACACATCTGAAAGTTATCAGCTTCTAAAGTTGTTAACATGGCCTACACCTGCCTATTTACACGTGGAGCCGACACAGAGCGACATTAGCATTCGTTTGGAGTTGTGTTTGTTCCCACCAGGTAAATGTAAATCACTACACAACATTCACTCACTCCCTTTAGCTCTGCTTTTGTCTCCACCAACTCCTGTGGGAAATATCGAGCTCTTTAGTGGCTAAACGTGTCACTATATGCTCGCTAGGAGCTACAAGCATTCTCAGAGCTTTTGCCAATGAGAGCGCTGAAAGTGAACCATGAACGGTGAAGTTGCGGGCCGTAAAACCAAAACAGTTCACTGAAAGACATTATAAAGCCATCATGTTTCTGGCCACATGATGGGTTTAAGTCCAATATTTACTCTCCTTTTTTATTCCAAGGCAACTGTCTGGTTCTTCAGCAGCTACTTGTTTGACCTTCTTCACCAGCTAGTTGCTTTGCCCATCTGCTGTTTGGTGCCGGGCATGTAGACTGGGTTTATCAGAGCTTGTTATCTAAAAACATTTTCTTAGCTTTCTTAGACTGGAAATTATATTGCTGAGCGGAGAGCTTGCTGGTTGAAATACCAAAACTATGAGCCAAAATAGGCTTAAAAGCTCTGTAGAGCTCAGAGTTCATTGACAACTGTCTGTGGGTTTGTTACTGCGAGCAACCTTTCACCTCAGTGCAGCTTTAAAGGCAACCAACAGGACAGGTAAAACAGCCTGGATGTAACTACAGGGACGTTTACAGTGGGTAATTCTCGAAACATTTTATTCACTTCAGGGCTATCCTGAAATCTAATGATTTGAAGAAAAAAGCTTGCCTGGGATCCACGTCACGCCTGAGCAGAACTTGGCAGAGTTGATTGAGGGACACATTTGCATTTGGCCGACCAAATCACTATTTTTATAGACCCCTTTTGCAATTACATATTCTCTGCGTTAATGTTACTTTCAGATGGAATTAGTTCTTTATGTGCTCCAATGCTTGTAGTCCATTAATTTAGTTTTATTGCCGCTAAATTAGATTCACTTACCCCCTCTGGCAAGGCAGCATAATGTGCATAAAAATAACTTACACCCCTAAACATTTGTTCTCAAAATATTCAGCCCAAGTACACTGTAGGTAGGCCACATGAATGTCAATAACCTTCAAAACTCCTTCATGTTTCAGACGTTTATTGTGATATGAACTGAATTACTCTCTCATCTTTTCATTTGAGTTCTTCTAAAAGTCACAGGCTGCCTCTGCCAGTCTAGGACACCATGTCTCACCGCCTACTTTAGGTTTCTGAGGGAATGTTTTCTCTAAGGATCTGGCATTGAGATGATGGTAATATTGTCACCTTCACCCACCACATTCTGTGCAGACGGTGCTCTTTCACTTTCATCCTTTAACATTATGTTTTAGTGCCACTATTAAGGCATTATGAGTTTGCATGAGTGTTTTCTTTCCGCTGGAGAAAGGGCTGCGACTCTCGGGGTCACTTTGGGAATTGTGTCTGATTGCAGCTTGTGTGGTGAACTATGAAGTACATTTTCAAAGAGCCGTACAGATTGCTCTGTGGGGAACTGCGGCTGGGACTAAGCTGAGGAGAAACAACACAATGCTGAACAATAAAAGCAAAGCAGCACATGCTGATTGCGGAAATATTTTGACTCTCAAATCACAGAGCATCTGTCTCTTGAGGAGGGGAAAGGAGTTACTTCAGAGTTGTCAGCCCATCATTTAAAGAAAAAGATGACCCACTGTTTGAGTTGTAATAAAATGTAAGCATAAATATTTTCTTACGTAACAAAGTAGTTATGGTTAGATTCTCTTTTTGTGTCTACAAATAACTAATGATGCAGAGTAAATTCTACTTTAGGGCCAAAAGAGACGTGGTTTGATTACTGTGCATGTCAACTTTCAAAACACTTTAAAAATCTTTTTTTTTTCAGCATTTGGATTGTTATCACATTTCTGTTTGTTTTATACTCAGCTGTATACATGTATTTGACTGTTTTCTCAGTGTTACTTGCATCAGTTACTGTGTGTGCTGAGGGGATGGATGACTATATTGTGTGTATCTCCAAAATGTGAAAAACAGATGATTGATTTGTTGTGAAAAATATCGAATGTAACAATGCAACACCTGGACAATTCATGCAACACAGCTAAATTTGGGAAGGGTATGAACTTTTTGCTTCACTCTTGTGCTTACCTTGTTTTGAATGGTATTATATGCTTTTGTATTTTTGGTGATTTTTCTATATGTTTACCTAAAATCACCTTAAGCAAGGTAATCCCGAAGTGTCTGTGTTACTATTCATTCAATAAAAGAAGAATGAAAGAAGAATATTGTGCGCTTTCCTGATTTATCTTTCTACAGGAGAGTTAAAGCAGCTATAATCAATATTTTGATATTAACTATCATGGATCACACTAATTATATGAGAAAAGTGTCGCTCTTAGACCCAAAGAGAATTACCACCCGGCTCTGCAGTTCCCCTCAGCTCTATGGATAATATTAGCATCTTTCGTTTTGGTTCAGTCTCATCACACTCATCAACATCAATGCAGCAGGCTGCTGTTTTTTATCGAAAAAGCTGAAAAAAAACCCCCACCAAGGTACACAATGTTACCAGAGGTAAAAACACTCCAAAGGGAACTTTTAAGTTAATGAGAAGGGCCTGTTAACTTCTTGGTTTTTACTTTGGGAAGAGATGCATGTAAACAGAGCCAAAAGGCATAAATATTTAAAAACTCTGTAAACACATTTAAAAAGTATTTTGAATGTCTATATTGATAGTTTTCACCAAACGAGTCGTGTATTCAGCTGATCTTGTTGTTCTAAGTTTCTTTTAAAGACCTTGAATGAATTGAAATTCAACCCATGGAACATGATGCATGCTGTCACCACAGCCTAAAAGACTTGAACTTTTCTCATTAAATGCCACCACAGCTCTGTTAGCCTCTCAGAGTTGAGCTGTAGTGGGGCATCATATTTGATTGCTCCCTGGCCTGGAGTGGGGCTGCACAAGGGAATTCCTCACATGGGAATTTCATGTGATCTTGGGATTACTATAAGGTTATATCTGGAATGGAATAATTTTTTGATTGTTGATATTATGTGTATTATTATTTAGTTTAAACGTAGTAAATGGATGCTATATGTAATAATCAGTGGTGGAATGTAACTAGGTACATTTACTCAAGTACTGTACTTAATTCTACTTCTACTCCACTACATCTCAGAGGCAAATGTTATACTTTTTACTCCACTACATTTAGTTACTTTTCAGATTACATTTTGTCATACCCTTCCTGTCCAGTGAAAACCACGTATCTTCAAATTTGGTCATTCTGATTTTGATTTTTTCTGATAAACTAACGGATTAAGTGTTCCTTTATGGGTTGAGAAAATTCTCCCACTTCTTAACATAAATAAACTATTTAAAAATCCGGATTAACTCTAAAATGCATCGTCACAAAGCTGAAAACAGGCTGTTTTTCTGAGCTCATGAAAAGTTGACTTTTTAGAGATACGTGGTTCTCACAGGACAGCTTTGCTACAAACATGTGATGATCTTACAGAATATGATGCATTGCTGTAGATTAAATTACCCAACAGTGGAGTATTTTCACAGTATGGTATTTTACTTAAGTAAAGGATCTGAATACTTCCATCACAACAGTGTAATTGTTACAGTATTTCTTTATGAGCATGCCTCATGTGTGTGTCATGTTTATTTATTTAGTTCTTTAACCTTACACCCTCTGTAATAAAACCTAGAATGGTCAATTAATGGAACGTCTATTCACATATTAAAGCTGCCTTAATCAGCATTTGCTTTGAATGAAATTTCTGTTAATTTGAATGAAAGGGATGACTGTGTATTGGCTGCAAAGCTAAATGGTTCTGATTTCTGTTCTGTTCGTCTGTTCATCTCAAGGCCAAGATCTGACTCCCGTCAGCGCAGACAGAAACACATTTAGTCATGTCCCACATATCACAGAGCTGCCATCATTGAGCTCCTGCCTGAGTGTCTGATGATTGGTATGAGAGGTCAGAGATTGTCCTTATCACCAAAGCAGTAAGTCAAAGAAAATCTTCTCTTTTTAAATTCTTTGTGGCAAAAAACAAACAAACATTTTTGCCTTTATAGTAAAAGACTCTATAGGCACTCTAATGGGAATTCCTGTGCTTTAGTTACCACCAGCACTGAGCTTAATGAGCCATTGACACTTGCAGAAATACACTGTCTACACTGGTCTTACACTTCTTTACTTTTCTTCTCTGTTTTGATGGATGGATGATGATGGCTGCCTAAGCATGAAGAAATTCAATTTGGCCCCTGTGGTTTAAACCTGTGGTTTAATGAAAATATCACATTTTTGGTGGGAATCCATATACAAGTGTTGGCTTGGGCTGAGTTACATGGAGTCATAGAGCAAAACATTCCACACAGACGTCACTTTTGATTGTTGTAATGCATGGATAATTTCAAACCAAATCACTATGCAGAAAAATAATGACAAAAGCAAAACACCAGACACCCTGGTGCATGATGGGGCTTACGCTCTGTTCCATTAAATGTTGGAAGGGGGAAATTCCCTGCTGGTAGGCGGCAATTACAGTATTAGTATGCTACAGTGGTTCAGCTCAGATATGAGGAAAGAAATGAACATTGATGCTTGTGAGATTTAACTTAACCAGCAAATATGTACGTTTCCAACGCAAGCGCGAATGTTACAGCATGTTAGTGCTAGCTAAATAGCATAGTGTTTTTTCCAAAATGCAACTTCCATTCATCCATTAATCCATTCTCCATGCTCACTTGTTCAGGGCGTGCTGCAGCATATCCCTGCATGCACCAGGGCACATTACTGAGCTAAAGTGCAACTTTATATTCCAAATTTATATGTTCAGTAATTTACCATGCACATTTTAGTTTGATTTCAGAGGAATGACTAAAGTGCACTTTTAAGATGACAGACATGTTAAAAGTAATTCTGTGCAGAGTTTGTGTTTTTAGTTGTTTTTTTTATGCTGATGTAATGTCAGTTAACACAATTATGGGAAAATTGTGGCTGACAAATTCTACTTGATCTGTCTTTTCATTCCACATTTCTAGCAGGAAGGAGCAATTTTGCATTTTTCTGACATCTCTGCCAGAAAACATCATTTCTGTCTAAAAGCGTGATGAGGAAAACTCTGGGCGATTTGAGTCTCTGAACTTGAATTTCCACATTGACTGCTTTCATCATATGAAATGGTTAAACATCAGAAAGGAGTAAGAGTCGACACTGCACGCTATACGCGTATAGCACAAAGCACTTGGGGGACACAGAGTGTGATGCTTTTATTTCATGGCTTGGAGTAAGACATAAACCCCTTCAAATTACAACAGACTACAAACCAGTGGGAGAACCACCTGAGATAACAGGCTTTGATGCTGTGTCTTCCCCACTGCCTCCAGCAGCCATCCATCAGCACAAATCCGAAAGAGATCTAAAGCCCAGAAATTCTCTTCCTGTTACTACAGAGTATTGTATGCATTGCTGCGTATCTTAAAAATCAGCCAAATGTGAGTTGTAGCTTAAATCAGACACACAAACACTCTGCTGTCACAGTTGCTATCCTGTCACAAGAGAGAACACTTTTTGTCATTTAGCAGTCTCATATCTTGGGTTGATTTCAAAAGGAATACGTTTGTATTTCATGATCCAGATAAAACTGATGTCATATATAAAACACCAGCTCCGGGTTCTTTTTCTGTAAATCGGTTCTTTTTTGGTTAGGTTACCCGACCTCTTATTTAAGCTATCCAAGAAAATGACTGCAGAGTTTCACTCAACTCCGCGGAATGTGCTTTCAGAAAAGTATGTCGGAAAGTGTCATTCAGAGATGCAATTTTGCAAATGAGTGGAATAGCTCCTAATGATAGTCAGCAACCACTGAATTTTGCCTTTTTTCCAAGATGAAATGTGTTTGAATGCAGCTGTTACATTTGCACTTAATCTATTACCCTACCTACCCTTTTTTTCTTTTTTAGTTTTCTTTGAATTGTTTTATAATGACTTGGTTTACATATTTTAATAACTAAATATTTATTAAATACTGGTATCGGCTGAAATAAAGTAGATCAAAAGCAGATCACGATGTGTTTTGTGCTGCACGATTCACTAAGCTCCAACGCTAACTACCAATAGCAAAGAGCAGTGTACACAGCATTCAGGTAGCAGCGAGTTATAGTGACAAACGTCACCGGCAGAAATTCACATCAGCTGCTGCTAATTAATGTTAATCATGTGAGTAACTTGATAACAGGCCAAAATTGAACTTGTCTGTTGTCAGTTTTATTTGCTCTCTAAAAGCCAGTTTCTGTACTCAGTCAAAGATCTTTTGTGGGGGAAGAAACTCCACCTTGTAACACCACTGTTCAATTGCGAGTGGAATGAGTATTTCTGTAGTTCCAACAACTCCAACAGAGTGAGGTGTCTTCTCTCTAGCTGATGGCATCATGTCAATGCAGGGAGATGCATTCTCCCAGTTAAACTTTAATTCATATTGTCAATAATCAATCATTTAGGCTTATTGAAACTTAATGTTTTCGAACCAGGCCCTGTGAAAATAAGGTGTGTCAGAGTAAGTATGCTACAGCTGTTATTTCAATGCGTCAGATACATATTTAATCAACATTCAGGTAGATAAAAGCATTGGATCGGACTCGGTATCGGCAGATACTCAATACTAAATGACTGGGATGGGGATCAGGGCCAAAATTAACTTGATTGGGATATCTTTACTAATTTGCTTTTAGCAAAACAAATAGACCAGGACTTTGACCCTGGAGACCAGGATTCAGATCCTGAGTCTGGCCAAAAAAGCACTTTGCTTAAGGTTTTTCCTTACAGCACATGTGGTCAGTTTTCATGAAGTCCATAGCTAATGACAGTTTTACCAAAAAGTAAAACTCACATCAATTTCAAGTGAATTGATGATTCAAATCTAACTACTGTACATGGACTGTATATACAATCTGTACTCACAGTTTAGGGTGCAAGTATGTCTCAAAGCTGTTAGTGTTTTCAATGACAAACAGGCTTTTTTCACAGCAGACATTGTGACTTGTCATAGTAGAAAAAGCACAGGTGTTTCTAATAACATTAACGGTGGCTCTGTTCTGTTCAAGTGTCTCAATAAGCCGTGACAGTGACATTGAGCCTGTGTACACAATACCAGGACGCAGAAGGAACTAAATGGACGTTGGTCATAATTATTTTATTATTTACACCTGTGCTTTTCTTACGATGACATGTCAGAATGTCTTCTTCTTCTTCTTACTACTTGAATGACATGTTTTCTGGTTCCATTGTTCTAACAGACTTCTATTAGTGTTTCAGTCTTTTTCACACACATAGCGTCCCAAACTCAATTTGGATTGGAGTTTTTTTAAAGTGCACCCATTTTCTTTTGCTGTATATTTCATCATATGTAGGTATTTCATTCTTAATTGTGAAAGCTAAATTGTGATAATTACACCAACATATTATGATGGTTTCTCAATAGCCTACATGTTCTCATCTAAAATCATTATTATATTAACATTTATCATCATACCTCTAAGAAAAGCAGTCATTTGTGTCTGATAATGACTTTAAGGGATTTACCTTAAAACATGTTAATTATGGTGCAGCTAAGAGTGAATAAGCCTGCACTGTTGTAGGTTTGGCCTCGGGGAGTTGGTGCTCTGACAGCAGTTCCAGATAAATTTGAAGCCAACTTTAGACAACTAAAACACCCTGGCTTGTGTCAAATCATCGACAATCAAGTCAAGCTAACTCACTTTTGCACAAAGAAGAGGATCCAGCGCTTTTCACATCAGACATTTGACATGTGATAGCAGGAAAAGCACAGGTGTTATTACCTTAATAAAGGCTGCAATCAAGTTCCAGTGCCTCCATATTCTGCATGCTGACTCCACTGTAACACCCCAATGTAATGGACTATTTACATTTGGAAGGCCTGTTCAGTAATAAACATTAGTATCACATGCATGAAAAGTACACCATTTATAGACCACACATAAAAATGTATTTTATTTAGTGTATTAACAAATTGTATTATACATTTTATAGACAGTTTTTTTGTAACTTTTGTTTCACAAACAACAGCATTATAAAAATAAAAGCACATGTAACATATATTGTGATCATGGTGTCATTTTTTCTCGGCAAATCTGGAGTAATACAGCATCTATTTATTCATTTTGTTTATTTCCTTTTTTTCCTTTTCTTACAAAAATGTGTAGTAGAGTTTAAAAACAGGAGTGAGTTTATTGTATGGAAAGCTAAAAACATTGAGGTGCCCATCATGTCCCAGGTTAAAAGGGCCATGATAGTAAAACAAGTATGTATGTTTATTTTTGCACCTGGAAAATAAATGTGATGAGAAAAGTACAAACAAAAAAACATGCTGGTGTTGAAATGTTTATGTTTGTGAGATGATTACATTGCTTGGGTAATACTTCATCAGCAAAAGCTTTTGTTTACTTATGTGAGAGACTCAAATTTGTGCAACCTACAAACGCAGCACATTGGCAACATATCAGTGGTGGTACAGTTTTAAATTTATATTATTAACTGTCAAAGTTATTATCTTCATCAGGAGAGAAAAAAAGCTATGAGGCAAGTTTGGTGAAATCCTCCTTAATTCTACATGTAGTACAAATTTATACGAAACGCTGACATGAGAATCTCAAATGCACTCTTGAGATCCATGATGACAATGAAAATGTCCCCCAAATGTCCCTTGCACGGCTCCAGAATTGCTCTTAACCATCATCAGGCCTGTGTGATAACTGCTCTGCCATCTGTGCACCTGGCCGCCTGCCCACTTATTAGCTACATAATTTGGTTGTTTCGTATTCCATCGAGTTGGGCTGCTTGGCACTGAAAGTCTGCAGCGCTGCCTGGATCCTGGCAACGTCTGTGGTGGACAATTTGAGCCGGTGCCGCAGCAGACAGGAGAAGAGGTCCAGAGGCTGAGCTCCGGGTGGGGAAAGCCTGTTGACCCGATCCCGGATCTCCAGCAGCTGCAGCAGGGCAGAGTCCTGCGATCCCTGAGTATATGGGTAATCTAACTGTAAAATCAAGTCCTGGATCGCTTCCGGGTCAAAGTGCATACTATAGCCATACACCTGGATGCTGTTGATCTTCATGTAGCCTAGATTTCGTCCCGGTTCCAGGTACTCCAAGGGTTCATAATATACAGTTCCATTCCCGTTACTTGAGGGCCCTCTGATCCGGCTTCGTAGGTAAAAGTGGACTGTCTCAAAAAATGTTTTCCACTTGTTGCCCAAAGTCAAAGTCCAGTTATAACAGTCATAGGGAAGGTCTAATTTAGTCCTCTCCCAGTCTGGGTAGTTATTCTGGTCAATGGGCATGATCCAACTTTCCGAGTGGCTCCCCCCAAACGGATTGATATAGACAGACAGCATGGGGTCCAGAGTGCTGTTCTTGGTAAGGCAGATCTGTAGAGACATCCCCAGGAGCATGTGGACATGGTTTGACTTATATTTATTACTTTTCAGCGTCAGCAGCATCCTCTTCCTCCATGACGGGTCGAACCAGTTATTCAGCCTGACATCGTTGCTGACAAAGATCCCGTGGATGCTGATGCGGTTGTCACGTTTCTGCAGAAGGTAGCGTAACTCCAGGTCCTGCAGGTCCGTCTCAAAGCCGATGTAGTGGTCAGTGGAGTCGGGCACTTCGTTGCGGCACACACCTTGGCTCAGCATGTAACCCTGGTTGCAGCTTGCGCAGCGGGAGCGGTTCTCATAGGAGCAGGAGGCACAGGAGGTACCCTCGCCCACCGTGCAGGGGATCACACCCTGGCAGGGGGGGTGCTCGTAGGGGCAGGAGCAGCTTCTGGTCTCCTCCAGGTAGGAGCCGATGTGGTTGTTCTCACTGCAGTACATGATAGAGAGGATGTAGTTCAGCCAGTAGCTGAAGGGCCTGCAAAAGAGACAGAGCAGTATGTAAGATTTACTGTAGATATAAATACATCTATATAATAATATTACAAGTATTTACTAGATTTTCCATCTTGCTCAGAAACACATAAATTAAAGAAATGATTGTCATGTGGGAAATGACCACATGGAAGCTATTTTGAGTTCCGTGACAAAGTTTTAACTTTTAATCCCTCTCTTTTCTCTCCCTGTAAAGCATGAAAATATTTTGAGGACGCACCCTGCACTCATTGTGTACATAAATCTATCAAATTAAATGTGATTTAGGGCAAGCAACTAAACCCCCCCATTATATAAAACCACACTTGAGCGTTAGCTCATGAGTCGCAGTAGCACGCACAGTGAGTTGAGATGTGTGTTTCAATGTTTAATGTTTCATCTGCAAAACAACCAAATATCTCCCTTGTCCGTTTCCTGGTCTAACGACGTGGGCGAGAGAGGTATGGGTCAACAGTCCTCCACAGTTCTGTATCGCTTCATATTCTCCAGAGACCCCTGCCCGAAAAGCAAGGCCCACGTTTAAGCGTTCCATTCAAATCCCTGAGCATTTTGATCAAATCCTATTAGAAAGGATACCCTGTCCACATACTTGGTTTCAGTCCAAAATACGCCACCTTACAGAAGCTAAAGATGTAAAGTTAGTGAGAAAAATCCCCAGTTATAAATGTACTAAGTTTAGGTTAAGCACTAAAAATTAGCCAATTTGCTTCATCGGGTGATTGACAGTAGCCCCCCTGGCACGATAAGCTATCAGCAGAACAGCTTTAATCAGATACTAATTGTGATTGTTATGTTGTTAAATTTTGATTGGTGCTGGAAATACCTACGTGTAACATCATCTTTTTTCCAACACAGTCTCATCCACTTAAAACCAGTGAAAAAAAGCACAGACAAAAACACAAATATACACGTCTTGTGTATAATAACAATTATTGCTCCAACTTTGGCAGCGTTTCATGTAAAACCCCTCCTGATAAAGAAGATGTGTCTTCTGGGCCTTTAAGAACACCGTTTGACATCATAAATGATAACCACATGGAATATCAGAGTAAAACAATAGGGTATTTTTGATACACGATTCAGTCCACAGTCATGATTTAGAGTCAGTGGCTAGGACTATATAAGTAACAATTGCAAAATGTTTTATTTATTCTAAGACACAAACTCTAATGGTAAATCTAAATTCCTGATATTGTGAAAAAAGGAGCAGATGGACCACACGACAAGAATATAATGTCGTAAATCAGTCTTTCACTTTCTTTGTTCCACATCTGTCACATTTCTGAATCCACTTTTGTTCTCTAGCGGAGTTAACAGTTTTGTTATTGTGCGTGTGTGCAGCTGCTAAATTAATTTAGGGGAAACAATGGTGCATGTATAAGTAATTTACATTCAAAAGCACATTTTTGAAGGGGAAGATAACATTTGTCCAAGCAGTTGTTTGTCTAAATAATAGCCAGGCTGCATAGTGTGTGCGACACTGGGAATTTAATGATGAATATTTGATCAAAGTCATTAAAAGTCAGCCAAGTTGCTCGCCACAACCTCACAACCCGGGTTTAGAGCAAAGATACGAGGCATATTTCAGCATTTCAAAATAAGTGTCTACCTCAGTACATTTCCTGGAGGGCTATTTTCTATTTCTACACGAGAGCAAACACTATGGCAGTGTTTGTTGCTCACTTACCCTTACCAAACGTTTGATGAGACACAATGATAAATGTTGAATGCATGTGAGTGTACGCAGCACTGTCGCCAAAGGAGAACAGATGGAATAATGTGCAATGAATTTCAAAGAAAACCCTTTTTTTCCAACTCAACCAATGAAAACTTTGATACTTTGGATATGAAGCCCTCTGATTTGTGTGCTACATATAGCTATTCATTGCAGGAAAGATACAGTATTTTGGAGAAAGTCATGTAGTGCAACTTTTTTTTGATCTGATAAAATGTATTTAAATGCAATTTGGTTTGATTTAACATTGTAAAGGGACACATTTTTAGACTCTAATTGGGGCTCCCGGAAATCATCATTATGCAGGAATCGCATGGCAAAGTTAGTGTAACAATATCATTATGCTATATTATGACAATGGTAAAATTGTATACATGCAGGTAACATTTTCATGGCAGTTGCACATCGTACTTGAGCATTTAATGCCTTTATTTTGTCAAACATTACTGTGGAATTTGACAACCTCAATGAACATGTCAGTTTTTGCTGCATTTGTTAAGCAGATTGAACAAAATGCCAGAAATACTTTTCATTCCACCATAATCAAGTAAACAAATATATAAAAAAAACATGTACAAGGGTTAATACACCTTCTAAATGAGAAGAAAAAACAGTCTAAAACTGTGACAGATTGTGTGTGGTTTTTTTTTGTGACGAGCATTGTCGTCAAGAACATTTCAATTGTGTTTGTCCGCTTCAAATCAGTTTTAACACAAGCGCTTTGAACCAGCAAGCCACAGTATTCCAGCATCACAGCGAGTGTACAGTAGTCACTGTGTGTAGCAGAGTGTGACGCGGAGCAAAAGACATTTTCTCAAATAATGAAATTTAAAATCTGACATTTTGTCAAAAGACAGTCAATATAATGTGTTAACGGACTTAACAGCACCCAGCCTCTCTGAAACTCATCAGTTAGAGTCAGTTGTGCATATCTCACCTCCAGAGTGGAGGCTGTGCACAGCAAGAGAGAGGAAGCTGTCCCGCCTCCATAAAGCACATTGTGTCAGCAGGACATGTAAACTGTCATGGAGACGCAGTGTGCAGTACGGGCCAAAGAAAAGCTGGGTGTTCACTCTGCAATCTGTTCATTGTCTGTCAGCTCATTTCACACAGATCAATGCCACACACAAACTTTCTCCTTCTGCCACAGATTCAATTTTCACTAGTGAGCAAAACTTTTGTCCACAGAAGATGCACTAGGTTTTTTTTCCATTTAAAGTGATATTTATTTACTTGGTGGACCACAAAAAAACAACACATCAGTTGTTTTGTGCGGTTCCATCCCTGCTATTCTGACACTTTTTTTTCTCTCAGATATTGCGGCTCAAAACAAAAAAACAAACAGAAACATACTGTCCTTATCTTCAAAGAGAGAAAGTTATAATAGAAACTCCAAAATGGATTGGCGGCATTAAGTCACAAAGCATATGATATTTTTCTGTATTGCTTTTTCTCCATCTGACAAAGACCATGATGCTTCACTACATAATGGCTGCAGAGACACATGGATATTCCTTTTATAAACAGGAAAAAAAGAAATCCTCCATTAACTCGGTCATTACACATAAGGCAATATGGAATAGAGGAAATCACTGTATTTTTTAGTGTAGAACAAGAAATTTGACTTGTAATTCAACAATGTCTTTTGGTCAGATTTTTTAAATACAAAATTTATAAATTATATCCCACAATTAAAAGATTTTGATAAAGAGGAAATGGCAATATTTCAACTGAGGGAGGGACTGCATCTTTGCTTTCAACCCTGTTGATATGAAGTAACAGACTCTTCCTTAGATCCTTTGAGAGCACCAGGTTACATCACAGCAGGATCCAAAATATCCAGTTTAAGTATTTATTTTCATCACCCCCACTATATCTCATTACTGCTTTTACTGCCCTCCCTAAATTTGCCCCAGATACTGTCCAGCTGAAGTGCTGAGAAATACTGAATATTAGATTCAGTGTGGATGTGCTTTGTATAAGGACTCTTCTCCACATATCCTCCAAGTGACTTATTATTTCATCATCTCATTTTATTGTCATCTTCATAGTTTTTTGTTATACTTAAGACACAGAGGGGAATATCTACTAAGCCTGTTGCAAATTGCAACTTTTTTTTATTTTGCTGGATTCAGATGTAAATGAGCCTAGCCATCTGATTGCATAAAGTGACGTTGAGTAGGATCTGATGCTGGACTGTTTTGACGTGAATCGTGCGTGTCTGGAGAGCTCCTGTGTCTTTTTGCCTCATATGGGCATTACTCCTTCAAAATAAAAGCACTAGCCTTCATAATATTACACACTCAGCCTTATGAATATACTTATGAAATAAACATAAAAATTAACTGACTATTTAAGTATGCTGGACCATACTAAAGGCCATTTACGATATGTGAGGTTAAATTAGTAAGTCTGTTAGCAGTCTATTAGTAAGTAAGGCAAAATGCAATTTGTCTATACATAATCCTAATATAAATATAAATAATAAATGTGCACCAACTCTGTACTGGCTATTGTGCTTTAGCATCTGATATGTTGAACAAGCATTAAAAACTCTCAGCTCTAAGGTTAACATGTACAGTATCTATGGTCTGAGAAGGTTTTGCAGGTAAAATGCTTGTATAAAGAATAATATACTGTTTGAATGAACGGGGATTATAATCCCTTATTTAACAGGAAGTGAAGGTGGTGAGTGATGGGCGACTGTAACTGCACCTAAAAATCACATTGCAGAGGATGAATGTTTGGTTTCTCACCTGAAATAGCTCCTCAAATAAACCTGGCTGCATCAGCAGTACTGGCTTAATCACATTTCTTTTTCATAAGCTTGGAGCCTGCAGACTATATGAGTGACTAGTTTTTTGAGAAAAACACAAAAATAGATTGAATGATCTACTGAGGAGACATGGAAGACTTTTTTGTCTATGATTTCATCACAGGCTACTTAACCAACAGGAAAATCTCCCAAAGTTAGCATATTCCTTTAAAACACTGCAAACTTTAATTTCACAGGAGGATAGCTTTGATTTTCTGGATGTAAAGGACCTGGGCTGGGAGTGCAGCCAAGTCATCAGGTGTGACACTATAGCTCACTTCAGTGGGACCTCAGTTGAATATCAAAGTGCTTATATATTGTGTGTATTATTAGCATAATGCCTAGTTGGGGGGATAACAAAGCGCTGCGCACAGAGTGGGCTGAAGAAAATAAATGAGCACTGCCGTTCACAGCTTGCTTGAAAGAACTTGTGATGTGGCTGCAGGCTTTGGAATTTTTGCTTATTTTCACACATGCACAACCACACACAGATATGCACACACACACACACACACACACCCTTCCACATCCATATCAACAGAAAGGTCAGCAGGAATACTTATCAGCTTCTCACCTCTCCCTCAGCATAATAATTTTGGGCTGAGTTCGACACCTCTTGCTGAGGGTGAAGAGCTTGTTGACGATGCGTCGCGCTTTGCTCAGGAGCTGCTGGGTGCTGAGCTCCAGCTGTTTGTAGCGCTGGTGAATGGTTGGCTCCATCTTCCAGAAGTACTGGATGGCGGACGTGTTCAGGGCGTAGAATGTGGGAAGCCTTCGAACGAAGTTCTGAAACTCATCTAGAAGGCAGGAAGAGATGCAAGATGAGAGTTGAACACTCTTTTCTTCACCAACACAGGCAAAACCAACTGTCTCACTTCCTTCCAACTGCTAATTCAGTCAGACCAAATGAGAGAATCACTCTGCAGAGGCCACATGGGCTCTAGAGCCGCAGGGCAGACTGGAAGTGATATTGTTAGACGCATATGCTAATGGGAAAAGGCAGAGCTAAATACAGGGTTGGAGCACAATGTTTTTTCTTCCATTAATGAATACCCAACAGCTTTTCCGGGGCTAATACTACAGGTCTGTGAGAAAATAGTGTGGACAAGGAGCACAGAGGATAATATCTGTCAGTCCTTCAGAGCGGCTGTCTGCTGCACACACAATGCACAGCAAACAGATTACATTTCCAAGGCATTGAATAACAATATCATCATCACTGTAATCATGATTGGTTGTATGGAAAATCGATGCAAGTGCAACAGTGATGAGAAAATGGCCGCACTGTTTGTAATTAGTTAACGCTATCTCGATAATACAGCATCTGATTAGAAAACCAATTAAGTGTCAATGGCTTCCCTGGTGATTATGCAAGGTGTATTACATGTTCCTGTGAAATTAATAAGTTGATTAAACAGCTTGTAATAAAATATATTAAAAGGGTGTGTGGGGGTGCTCTCCATGGCCTACATTTATACATGAGACACATTCTCTTGAGGAGAAGAGAGACTACACGGCGCAGCTTCCATGTTTGTTCATTTAATTCCACATGTTCAGTAAAAATGTTGCCTTTTGACATAATCACTTGTATTACATTATATAAGGACTTTAAAGGATGATTCTTTTGTTATTCTATATTTTTACTATTGTCAACAAACTTTCCATCTTTCCAGCAGCCTGTCTGTGGCACAAGCCCATTCATTGCTACTGAAGATGTAAATATTTTTGCCTTTTTGGTGCAGCCCTCTATAGCTACCGCTAGTGGGTTTATTCCTCGCTCGTGCCGCACTGAAGACTTTTAGTCTACGTCCACGTACTACGTGGGTCCCACCTTGGTCTCACCTTGTTGTGCATAACTTGAACTGAGACCGGACAATCGGCTCCCAACCAGCTGTGAAAAGAAACACTGACAGACAGACAGAGCACAGCGGCCCTTCTTCTCTCGCATGGTGCACACGCAGGCAGGACTGAGTGAGTTACTATGGTTATGGAGATGCTCTGTGTCTCTGTCGCTCTGAAACTGTCTCGGAATTCCCAATAATAGCTTTTTAGGTTAGTATACCTCTGCAAAATCATGAAAGTAACCGACCTCAATGCTGAAATCTGTGGTTGAATTAACATCTCTATGACAGTGTCAACAAAAAACAGTGTAGATTTTGTGGCAGATGAGGGAATGAAAATGGAAAGCAAAAAAAAAACATAAAACCTGCTGCTGTGAGAAGCGGAGACCGTGGTTACAGACGGTAACAGTCCAGCACAGAGCAGGGTAGGAGAGAAAACAGCTCTCCATGCGCAGAGAGTGAGGGAGAGTGCACAGTTAAACACCCCAAATAACAACCACTCTGAGTCAGAAAAACGAGAGACGTCCTGCAGATAGAAACGAATAAAACAGCAGGGGAGTTCAGAGATAATTAGAATGGTTATAATTATAATTAGAATAAGTTCTCTTTCAAATCAAACCTCTTCAGATATGAGTGGAAAGTTTTATTCTTGCAGCTGCATTTATAACGTTTTTTCACTCAAACGTAGCTTAACCATGCATGTGACATTCTACCTCAGTACACTTTCAGAACAAATATTACTGGGACCACTACAGAAAGATGCAGATGAACATTTAATATCCAGGAATTCACATTATAGACATGACCGCTGACTATGCCTGTAAAAATCTGGCACGCTGAACATACACGGTCCAGCCATATACCAGGTTTCCACCTAGTCTAGTTTAAAAATGGGTCATGAACTTATACTTTCATTTTTTAAAATGGGCTCGGTAACAGGCCCGTTGCCAAGGGGGGGCACTGGGGTGCAGCGCTTGTCCATGGCGAAAGTTTTCAATGACCACTGCTGATTGATGTGCCATGCACGTAGGGCACAGCTGGTCCTGAGGAGATTCCACACAAACACGTTCAGGCAACCGCAGGAGGGAGAGGTGCTGAGGGTGCTGCAGAAACCTCCCACCCCCAGTGGGGTGAGGTATATTATGTGTGTTGGGTTTTTTTTCTGTCACATTACATCCCACCCCTCCCAGTCCCTGTCACCCGCGACATCTTTTGTTTTTATTATTGTGAGCGGCGCAAACCTTCCAGATGGTTTCCTATTATATTTTGTGTAGTGTCCTGTAGTAATTTGTCTGTAGGCCTACTGATCTGTTGTGGTTGGAGGGTTTGAACCGGATTCAGACTGCCTCTCTCTTTCAACCAACAGCAGCACTTCAGAAATGTAGTTTTTGTCATGAGTGATGACTCTTTGCTGTTAGCGTAGTTATACTGATGACTAAAGTACATTTCTTAGCTAAGCTGTTTTCATACTGTCATATTGTTTTGCTGACAAAACGTCACATGGTGCTGTCAAGATGTGATTTACAATATTGCAATTGTATGCATAAATTAAGAAAATCACATCGCATTAAAGGTATAACGAGTAGGATTTGTCGGTTGCTGTTTGAAAACACAACATTCAAAGTTGGCCCCTCCTCCCCGGCTCAAAGCGCACATGAGTCAGATAGTGGGGGCTACACACCACTGCCCAAAGGTTGATGCCCAGAAACGCCCCGAACACAGCAAAATAAGAAAATACAGGCAGAAGGCAGGGTCTCTGCAGATACAGACACCACCACACACTTCTAGTGGGTTATAAGTGATGATTGAGAGGGATTACTTTTGTATGAGTCTATACTGTACATTGTTTGTTAGGAAAATCCTACTCGTTATGCCTTTAAATATATGAAATCTGATAATTACTTCCCATTATACCTGAAAATACAGTACCTGAAAAATCAAGAAACCTTTTTGCATTGATGGAAAAATCACTATCCTCACTTCATACAACCTGGGATATTAATAGCTACACAGACAATATCTATCTTTCTTTGCACAATTTAAACATCATCCCTCTGTAGGGTAATCATAAAAATCTGACAAGACAAAGCAAACAAAAGTAACAAGAGCTGCAAAGAAAAAGAAACATATAAAAGGAAAAAATTACAATTAAACAAAAGAAAGGATAAAGAAAAAAACACAAATTACTTGTTCGTGGGATATCACCAGCCCTCACCACATTCAAAAATTGTGGCGTTCAAGAAATTACATAACACGGTCTAAAAATTGCTTTTAAAAAGTGCCTCATCAGAAAGGCTTTTATGTGATCATTGTAAATTGACTGTGTGTATTTCTATGTCAACTATTTCATCCTGAGGAGAAGATATTGATTAATTTAATGCAGTACACAAAACAGTAGCTAAACCTGTTCATGGTGTCGAGGTTTCCTGCGGAAGGTGGAAACTGCAAGTTGCTGCTGAACTAAACCATTATTTTATCACCAAGACAACGATACGTCATCCCTGGAAACCCATACCCACAATTATTATCTTGTCATCCACTGAACTCAGGAAGGTAACAACGCTTCCCTCTTGTATGATTTTAAAAATAGAAGACACTGCTAGATTTGAAGGAGCACAAGCACACTGTCTGGGCATAATTAAAAACAACATTGGTGGGTGGTGGTGGAGGGTAATGATGTTTATCAAGAGGCTTATTTGGCAGATTCTTCTTAAACTGATAAATTATGAGTTACAATTAATAAATTATGTGTCTTTAGCAGCTAGGTTAATTTCAAGCAAATACTCCAATTAATTACAACAAATGGATCTTAGTTTTCTATTTTCAATACACTATTATGAATGTGGCTCTATTATTTGTCTCACTGAAAACTGAAGATCACCAGGCAATTGTATAAAGCGGTGAAGAAACTTTCTACATCTTTTAAGAAATAAGATTCTGATCCAGCTATAGAATATATAGTTTCTTAATCAAAGCATATCGCACTCAGTGGATGGTCAAAGCAAATCATGTCTGCCATCAGCTGACTGAGGAAACCTCATTTAACCATCAGAGTCATGATTATTAATCTCTCTTCTCTGCTGCTGATGTTAGTTGTTCTCTATTAGATGAAATATACAAGTGGATCCTCGGGGGTTTCAAGGGAACTTACTTATTTTTCTTTTTAATACAGCACTGCAACTGCAGTTCTCAGGGCACCTTGCCGCTTAAGTTATTGCCAGCTGTGTGATAATCAAGTTGCCCTTAGTAGTAGCATGTAGCCAGTAATAACACACTCCAGCAAGGTGCATAAAGAACAAGCTGGAAGTCAGGGCTGGAAATGACTGAAACAGCTAGATGCCCTGAGACCCTGTGGATGCAGCACATAGTTTCAGTAATGACAGGGGCACAGAAACAGAGCAGTGTTGGAACATTAAGTAAAATGTGTGATGCAGTGTGTGAGAGGGCGGAACATTCATGTTTATAATCAAATTTTGCACCAGACAATGTGCTTATTCATTAATAAAACCACCTTACAAAACGCTTGTTTGAAAGCTTCTGCGAATGCTTTTCTCAGACTCATCCCAAGTGAACACTGTGAGCACAATGATTAGCTGGTAGCTGATGTGCCTGTTTTTGCCATGTTACCCAGCTGACATTAAATAAGGTTAACTGATAAAATGGTGACAGCTGAGCTGCAGAGCATTACATCACAGGTTACATCATAGGCTGCTAACAGATTACGGCAAATGTAGTTTGTTTCTAGGGTGTGACAGCTCCTCCTACGGTACTGAAGACCCTTCATTTGACTGAATCACTGTTGACCTTGTCACATTACTGTAAATGCTGCCCTTTCATTTTCTGGTCATTGAGATTTGCACCATGCAATTTCTGTACACAGACAGGCTCAAATGGCAGCAAAAGGTGGTTGTTTGAATGCCGAAAAAGAGGGTTAGGTGTTTTGACAACGTACACTGTGAGATGACAGATTTGTCAACTGTTGGAGATTTTTCAACGTCGTTTCTACTGAGTCAGCCATGTCTTTAATATCTCTGGCTGTATTAGGCCACTGAAGGACATGTTGTCAATCAATAAGCAGGACTGCTTAATGGCAGTATTGGATTTACAAGATTTTTGATCATTTTTCATCAACGTGATGAAGAACTTTAATTTGTCAAACATTCAATTTAACAGATTGTCCAACAAACACTTTATCACACTATCTCAAGTTTCTCAAGTGAATTTGTAGAAATTTTACAATATCACAATATACGTATAATGATTCTGTAAAATGACATAATAGAGTCATAATCAGCTGCAACATTTTGTGATGGTGTTTTAACCAAAACCTACCAAAGTCAAGAGAGATTAAAAATATGTAAAAGCGCTTCACATTTATGAGACAGATTAACATTTTGTTGTCAAAGTTTTTATGTGAGAATTTATAGGCTATGACCACACCAAACACTGGGACTTTGGGAAAATCCATCAATCCTTTAGTAATTTCAGTTAAAAGGGATGAGATGCTCTTCTCTGTTGTTTTTGTATGATTTTGCAAGATGCTGCTTTAAAATTGGTCCTCTGTGTGGAATTCTCATTACATGGATTGGATGTAATTGTCCCTTGTTTTCATGGCCTTTCAGTCTTTGTTTTCTTTGCCCATCGGCTCCTCTAACAATAGGGTCTAATTTGCTGTCAGTGGGAGGGTCACATCCATTGAATGAGTGCAAAAAGGAAAACACTGACCTGACTCCTCAAAATCTTGGTTGGCCATGTTCCAGGAATCTCGGATTTTCAGCAAACTGGCTTCCATAGCCCTCAGATCCACCTCGGGGCAATTACACTGTGGGTAGTCCACGGCGCAATGGCACCAGCAATCATTGTCCCGGCACACAAACTGGCCCTCCTCATTACAACCGATGTAGCTGAGAGCTGCCTGCACGAACCTGACCCTCAGGTACTCTGGCAGTATGGCTTGAAGGCCTAAGGCAAGGACAGAAACAGGACAAAAACATGGAAATGTCACACGGATGACAGAAGAGGGAGCTGTAAGTACTTTAATTATAGCAGAAAATGTGTTTAGATGGCTGTTGCATGCTAGATCTGTAAATCTCTGAAGGCCGGTATTCATTTTCTATGGTTTTTGCCACACTTGACATATGCTTGGCATCACATGCAATATGCTGAGATTCACTTAAAGTTTTATTTTTACTGCACAGTTCTGCTACTTTTGTTCTGAATCATTACTGTCTGGGATTCACTTCAGAACTCTGCAAGCGTGCATAGCAAAAAAAGCAAAAGAGTGATTGAAGCTAAATTCGTTCTGACACTCTCATGCTGCAGTTATAAGCTTGCCAGGGAACAGACACTGTGACAATTCCATCAGAAATTGGGGGAGTTCAATTATGGATGACCAACCTTGCAAATGAATCTTGTTTTCAGGGCTCTGAACCAAAACGGAGCTGACAGAGTCGAGGTTGTCATAGTTACTGCATCCAAGAGGGCCCGTCCTTGTTTCGGTCACCTAACGGGAGGAAAACAGAGGCACATAACAATAATCCATACTGAGAAAGAATCCCTCTAATGGCATTAAATATACAGAGAGGGAGAGATAAAAGGAAAAAGAAAACAAGAGGAAAAGAGAGCATACGACTAAATGTCATGCAGAATAAGATTAACAACACCCTTTCCCTTCACTATCTCCTCTTCTGAGAAACACAAAATATATTATGCTTTTTTTAGACTTCTCCATTGTGCAAATCACATTTAGGGAAATGACTAGTGAGCTAGTGGGTTGGAAATTGAGTTGGGATAAAGATCCCTGGAGAAAAGCATAATGACTAAGTTGTGGTGTCATCTGTCAAATTCATCTCTACATTGCGTTTACCCATTAAAATGCCCACTGACACCCATAACATGCTAAAATCCATTCTGATGCTAGTGTAAGCATGTCCTATTCAATTATATACGCACCTGAGGATTCATGTAATTGCTTGGTGCGAACTTTCACATGAGGTCTGCAATATTATTACAGGACTACCCAGGCTGAAATGTGATGAGAGCAACAAAATCATCTGTCACTTCTGGACCTGTTATTCAGATGTGGCTTAAAAAAGCACTCCACCCCTCTTTCTCGCCCCCATTTCCTGTCTTCCTCTCCTAGCCTTCAGCCCCCAACCGATGCTGCCTCAAGTGACATCACTTGAGTCAGTTTATTAGATTTCCCGCAGCTCCCTGCGGAGCAACAAAAGGCTTTATACAATTTTTTTCACAATGTAGTAGTACTCCTCAAGACCTGACAACAGACTCTGTTGTGAGAAATCTGCAAAATTCCCCTTTAACTAATCCAGGCTGAATGTAACATGATGTTAACCGTATAAATAATCAATGTATTAATTTATGTATTTAATTTATTTATTAATTATCCATTTTTATTGATATAGCGTTATACAACTAAACATTAACTCCAATGCAGTTGGAGGATTGATTTGTTAGTCTTGTTGAAATAAAGTATTCAAGATAACTTCTGTAGTTGAGCTAAATGCAAACATCAGCAATATGCCTACAATGACAATGCTAACATGCTGATGCTAAGCAGATGTTTACCATGTTCACTCTTAGTTTGGTGTGTTAGCATGCTATCATTTTCTAATTTTCAAATTAGCACTAAACACAGTGCAGCTGAGGCTGATGGGAATGTCGTGAGTTTTGCGCAGATTTTGTATTTAGTATTGGACAAATTAAAATTTATATGTGATGATGCCACTGAAATGCAAAGTCAAGGGATCACCAAAGGTATTACAATTCATTCTGAGTCGGACACGATCCCATAGTTTTTGAGAAATTCCACGCAAAACCACAAATGTGGACCTCATGGTGGCACTAGAGGAAAGATCAGGGGATCATCAAAGTCAGTATGATTCATCCTCTCGGGACGATGAAAGTTTTTACAAAATTTCATGGCAGTCCATCCAATAGTTGTTGAGATATTTCAGTCTGGACCAAAGTGGTGGACCGACCAACAGACATTGCCATCCCTGGCTAAAAACAAACAAAAAAATGAAGCATTTATGCCAACCATGAATAAGCATACGCTTGAATAACATGAATATGCAAGTTTGAGCTTAAAGATCTATTACTCTGAAATCTCTTTATTTTTCAGATCAGAGGCACACAACTCAAAGCTCTGTCAAAGGTGTATTATGTGAGCTTAAAAGTGATTTTTTGATTTTTGGCAATTTTGGTGCACCTGTGGCGGACTTGAAAACAGAACTGCAATGGGATTATTATTGTCAGTAGGTGTGATTACTTCAATCATGACCAATAAAGTCACCTTTTTTTATTCTCTCTATAAGAGTGCACAGAGAGACCAGTGTAGAGCAGGTTTCACCACAAAAGCTTCTCCCAGAGGAAACCGATGTGGCTGTGTGGGAGGTGTTAAGTCTCTGACACCCCAAGTAAGCTACTGAGGGTTGGAGGATATTAAATTACTGCAGCTTGAGGGGAGAAAACACATTTGGTTAGCATGAGTTTCTCTTGTCCCAGGAGAACTCTTCTACAAATCTAGGGAACGGTTCAGTGACATGAAATGAGGCGGCGAACAAGTTGGCAGAAGTTGTTGGTTTGGCGCTGAGAGCGGGTCATCTACTACCCAGTCTAGAGAAGATATGGCCACCTTATTTATCCATGCTCCATGTGTCATTATGGCATTTTTGTACATCTAACAATCTGTGGCACAACAGCAATGTGTACACAATTAACAATAAAAACTTTTCCCGGGGTAAGGATTTATATCCAAGTCACATTAGGCAGCTTCAGTCCACAAAAAGCACTGGAAAGAAGATCCGCTCATGAGTGCTCTGTCACGAGTGGGCGTGTTGGAAGCACCGGCTGGAGGCGGAGAGGGCGCTTGGTTTTACACACCTATTCTAAGTCAGGTTAATTGACTCAGAACAGGTTCAACCTTGTAGGAGTAGGAGCCGGAAAGAAATCACTTAAATTGACACACATGCAGACAGCCCTGACCAGCCTTTTCCCAGCTCATATTTGGGAGGTGAGTGTTTATTTGAGGAAAGATGTGTACATACAAATCCTGTGGACAGTTAAGCAGTTAGTTGTGTGTGCAAGGATTGTCCGGATTGTCAAAAAGCCATTGTTTGTCTGAATAAACAGTCTGTGCAGTAAACATCACTGTGTCCTTGTGGCTGCGTCACAGAGAGCTGTGTGAAATGACTTTGCAATTTGCCTGGTAAATTCATGAAAACAGCACCTGCGATTTATACTTTGACACCTGATCTGTGACAGAAGCCCAAATCACCAAAACTCTTAACACCCGTGTGGGGAAAAAAGTAAGAGCAAAACGTAAGAGCAAAGCTGCTGTTGTAACGGATGTGGAATTTAAAGCATCGAGTGTCCAATGCTAATGTAACATTTTGGTAAACAAGAGCTAAATGACAGCAAACCTAACAGAGTGTAGAAGACTAGATAACGTTTCTTGTATAGCATCTGCTGCTTGCTTGTATTTACTTATGAACAAGTAGAATGAACCTGTCTTCTTCTTGTTTTTAATAAAAGCACCTCCTGTGTGCCAGGAGGAAATGATTCTCTGGGACAAATGAAGCTTTTGACGCAGTTCAGGCAGATAACTGATACACAGCTCAACTCGAGCTGAATATATTTATTTCTATTACCAGTCGGGTGATCTATTAAAACCCACTGCTCATTCTCTGCTGGCTGAACTCCAAAACAAATTCTATATTTACATTTATTCTAAATTAAAATGCTGTGATCCAATATGTGGGCTGACTGAATACAGTAACACAAAGAAAGCAAGACAAAAAGCCAGCTATTTTTATGTAGACTGCTTCCATTTTCTACAGCCATTAGGCTATACTCTGCTGTCAAAATTAAGACTGATGCATTAAAGGTGAAGTCTACGATTCTGGAGAGCCCTGATCGATCTGAACTTCATTCAGAAAATAAGCATTTTAAAAGTTGTTTGCTTGTGGTCTTGTGGACAGACCTGACAGAGCATAAATTCAGACTTATATACAAATCAGCATCATGATGTAGTTATTTCGGCATCCTTTTGATCAGTTTATTGCAATTAAATCACAGCAAAATCTGTTTATTTGGGTTCATACCGCTGTAGCAAACCAGATTATTTCAGATGACGTGCGACTTGCTAGATACAGTGAATATTTATCAATTTTGACACACCAATGATGAAACTGCCACTCACAGAAGGAGAGGCGAATATTCACAATAAACACAAATGATCCCACGGTCAAACTCACTGTCGTCCAAACTGTTGTCCTGTGCACGAGTTGCGTGGCTCGGTCCAAGCCACTCTAATTGGTTCCCATTTACAGAGCCAGGGCTGTGTATGAACACCAGAGTTTTTTTCAGCACACACACAGAACGGACAGCTAGCAGACTGTGAGGAGATATTCACTGAATTTGACAAAAAGTGTATTGGATGAGAATTGCAGCTGACTGAATCCCCCTCCATCGTTAGAGAGTAAAACATTACAGGGGCGTATTTCTCACTATACTCAGTACTTGTGTGTGTGTGTGGTGGGTTTCGTGCAGACTGCAATAGAGCACGTATATCCTATGACTTCACATAAGAACATGAAAACATTTGGAGAAGAGAGAAAAACCTTTTTTGAAGCTGCTGCTGGAGGTTTTATTATACTAAAGTGTAATAAGATGAGCTTTCCGTTAAAAATTGAGCGTATTTGCTACCATTCATGGCAAAAGTGGAAAAAGTAACACTGATGGATAGCCCAACATGCGCACAAGCAAAGCACACTTGAGTGAAGAGTGGAAAAACTTATCAAAAACAGTCAGGTATGGACCCTAATAATTGCCCCAAGTATGGAAAGTCAGACTTTTAAAGATTACACAGTGATGAGGACCTACTACATGAATGTACTGGGAAAAAAAAACAACATTCCAAATTTAGAGTGTGTGAGACTGTGGAAGTTGGGTAAAAACTTGGAAGCGAGAAACAAAAGTTAAGTCAAAACAGAATACCTTCTGAGATAGGCATAAAAAGATCTGAGAACTTCTGCCGCAAGTCTTGAAAGAGCCAACTATATCCCGGGCTCAGAGACATAACACCAGATTTGTGCTGATAAAACACAGACACACACAAAACAACACTGTAGAATATCTCCTCTCCTTTGAGCTCACGGTTAGATTGTTCACAATCCCAGCTCAATCATCCTTGACAAAAGCCTGATTTAGAGCATGCGTATATCCAGGCTCCATGGGCAGCAAAGATAAACTGCCAACCTGAAGGGAAATCCATCTCCTTCGCTGTCACTTGCGAATTATTGCCAAACACCATGACGGTGTCTTCTTTTAATATTTTCCCAAAGGTCCAATAAAAGTAACAACATCTCCTTGCTAGATTAATGACAGCAACAGTGGTATCCAGCCAGGAGGAAAAGGAAGACTTTTGCCGCTGTGGGCAGAAAAGTTGTCGTTCTTTTGACATCTACTTTTGACAGCTACAAGGTCAATGAGGAAACTAAACAGAGAGAGACATGAGGATGAATAAAAGCTGGGAGCTCTATGATATGCAGTACATCCACTGTCTCTTTGAGTCTCTACTACTACTAAAAAAATACATAACTGAGCTACTGTTTTTCAGTGTACAATGACTTAAACAGTCTTTTGAATACAAAGATATTATCATTTTAGGCAGGACAGTCAGACAGAGGTAGAGAGAGAGTGTGGGAGATGGAGAGTAACTGACTCCCATTCTTCTTTTTTACTATTGATGCGTTAACACAATTAATTAAAATCCGAGCATCCTCCCTAGGGATCCGCAGATTCATTTCTAACACAGACAGATGTCCAACTTAAAGGGGAAAATTGACCAAATGCAAATCTAAAGATGGCTTTTCTATGCATAGCAATGAGACCATCTGCAAAAAGAACCCAGTGGAGCAGAGCATGTGTGCACAGTCAGCCTTCTCTATTAGAAATCGACCCCAAAAAGAAAAAAAATCCTTTTTGTATATTTCACTACTTTCAAGACCTCATGGGGCATTTTTTGCTTAAAGCGGGAAAACACAAGTGATTCCAAATATGTGATATGTAAATGACATGGATCGGGCGGTGGGGGAATTATTAATGTGCCATAATTGAGTACAAGATAATTGTGCTGACTGTGTTGGAATAACTAACAGCTGCATTTAATGGAACATTTAATTGCACTTAAAGGCTTTCCTAGAATAAGCAGTTTGTGATGCTAACACATGCTGTGGACGTGACTTGTTTATCTTATCACAATGAATTTCACTTTGTCCTCCAGGCTTGCCTTTTGATGTCTTCTCACTGTCTAAATACTCCTTTAGAATTGATTAATCCTGAAAATAATCCTTGTGTAACTTCTAGAGTCCTAAAATCTTTTGCCTTTTTAAATGTCTTTAAGGCTGACTGATGGGGCTGAGTATTAACATCACCACAGTAACAGGGGTATGTTTCTTATAACATCATGACAAATCAAAATCACAAGTGATCATATTGACGCTTGGTGCAATGTACTGTATTCTACTGTTATGCATTGCATTAGAAAAACAAAAACTTTGTGAGCTATACTGGCAGAGTGCTGGAGTAACCGTGGTGGCATACTGTAGCACCAAAAAAAGAAACTTGTTTCTAAAAAAGCTAATTATCAGTTCCAATCATACAAAAGATAATTCCTGTTTCAGTTTTCCAGAATCCTTGAACCAGCAAGCTGTATCCTGGCAAGTGAAAAAAGCTCAGTTACTATCAGATTAGTGATAACCTTCACAAGCATGAATCTACATGTAGGCCTATAAAATATTGTGCCACACCAAGGAAAAAGGAGAGGTAACAACCAGCAAGCCAACTACATGGGCGCAAATTACTGGAAGAATCAACAATCATGTTTCTTAGTAAGGTGTTTGACCACCAAGACCTGTTCCAACAGCTTCAGTGCTCCTTGGTATAGATTCTACAAGTCTCTGGAACCAGAGGGATGGATACCATCCTTCCCGAAGACATTCTCTTATTTAGCGTTTCCATGATGGTGGTGGAGAGCGCTGTCTAACACGTGCATCCAAAATCTCCCATAGGTGTTCAAATCTGGTGACTGCCAATGCCGCAGCATATATGATTCACACCATTTTCATCAAACCATTCACTGAGCTCTTGTGCCCTGTATGGAAGCACTGGCATTTGTTATGTTTCTCAACTCATTTATTCAGATGCTGCCTTTAATTTGTCACCAGTCTGTATATTCAAGCAGCAAGCAAACATTCCCAAGTGAACCCTGAAGGCATCCTTTTTAGCTTCACATTGCACTCTGTCTGTGAAAATGTAGCTCTGCCTGCTGCCAGACACATTGCTCAGGGAAACACTGCTGCTTGGAAAGCTGACACAGTTCCACTCTCAGACAACTCGGTGTGGTGGCTCAGGACGTGTCGTTTCAACTTTTGGAGCAGGTGAGAACCAGAGCCAGTATTTGGCATCGTAACTGAACTGAACACTGAACAGCTGCTACTTTTACCCAGTTTCTACAGCGGAGGGGGAGATATTGTTGGGCCCATGCGGCGTTCCCACTAGAGAGGTTACTCACTCACCTCTCAATTTCAAATACTCTTTATTTGCTCCAAGAATGGGAAATAATGGTGTAAGTATATGACAGAGCAAATAAAGAAAGCAGGATAATGAAGAAAAACATACATAAAACAAGTGAATCTTGAATCAATAAGAAATTTAAAATATGTCATAAAATAATAAAATGAATTATTATTTTTTCTCTCGAACTTGACTTAGCAGGAAGTCACCACTATAAAATATCTGATTTCATTGAGAAGCTGGATATTTAGAGCTAATAAACTGAATTAAATGAACATGATAAAAGGAAATGATGCTACAAGTTGGCTATTAAAATACCTGTATTATCTAAATCAGACTATGCCTTGTCTAGCAGTATATAAATGGATGATAGCCGCTGTGTTATTGGTGTGGGGTCTCGGCAGGGCACTTAGCCTGTTAAAATGGTCCACTGATACAGATGGCTCTGAGGCACATTCATTATTTAAAAATGCAAGGCTTTAATATTATTATAAGGCCAGTTAGGCAAGAGCATCTTACTGATGAAGATTCATCACTGCCGTGAATCCCTCATATGAATAATTCCACAAAAACAGCATAAAATGTCACTTAGTGAGCTTGTGTTGTCAGATTGAGCAACAATGGACTTTAAATGGCTGCACTTTCTGCTTGCTGGGGAAAAAAAAGTACAAGATAGCATTAATGTTTCATGGAAATCATCACTCATTTCAAGATTGCCTCATTCGCTGCACCTTCAAGAATTGCCGTTTGCTTAATCACCACGGCATAGTAGATGTGAAAATCCACATTTGCATCTGAGATACATTTACGCCTGTTTATTCAGTCTTTGAGGATTTCAATGCATGTTTTAAGACCACTTTGTTGCACGGGCTTACACTCTAATGTCACCAGCGAGGGATAAGCTTATAAACTATAAGCAAGAAAAAGGGGAAGAGGAAGAAAATAGCATCAGAATGAGATTATTGTGTGCCCTCGAACAGAAAAAAAGAGAAGCTCAAAGCCACAGGGGAGCAGAGGGGAACCTTTGGAAGAAGAAAGTGTAATATAATACTGTATGTGGTGTTATGTTCACTGAGTCTCTTTAAGGGAAACTAAGCTATGCTCTTTTACAGGAAGCACCAAGCACTTGAAAATGGGCCAGGGGAGCAAATTTGATTCTGTGTATTTATTTTTGCTCTCCAGGCTTCACTTCTTTTAACCAGCCACAGATTAAAGAGAAATAGCTGGAGGAAGTGAAATTCTTAAAAATCTTGACATCGGAAGTCACATATGAGATGAAAGCCAGGAGCTATAATCCATTTATTTATACCAAACAATTATCTGAGGCCTCTTCACCTATTACACATCAAGGAAAGAAACCTATAGATCTTGCTAAAGGTTAAAGGGGTTAAAGACGTGGTGAAAAGGCAACGAGAAGAACAGTTATGTTCCGTTCTGAGTAATGATAGATGCTAAAAAAACTCTGCCCGTAATGAATTATTCATCACGCTTGTGATAACAGAGGACAGAGTGCTTTGTTTTTTTTTTATTTGGCTTTGTTTATCCTGCCATCAAAACTGCCCAAACTCAGGGAGCCGTGTTCTCTGCAACCGTTCCTCAGAAGCCATTATCTGATTCCTGAAGCTTGAGTTTTACTTGTGTTCTCCTCTACTCCAACAAACGAAGCGTAACGCTGCATGACTGACTGAACACTCAAGGCTCGCACAGCAAATTGGGTCAAACATTCCTTATCACTTCTCCTCCCCGTCAATGATACTCTCCTCCCAACTTTAGTTTAATGAATCTTCAATATGGAGGAGCTTGGGCTGCAAATCAAAGGTAAGCGCATTGATTGATGCAGCATTTCCTGTGTACCTTGATCCTGGGCTAAAAGGCCTGCTAAATAAGGCCTGTCTGTCCTCGTCTCATCTCTTCTGCTCGGTCGTATGTGACACCTTAACTCATACCACAAAGTGTTTGACAAATGACAGAGGCTCTCAAAGGAAATTACTGAAATGGAAGGGCTGATTCATCACACTATGTAACAGCAGAGACATTTTTTCCACACTCCTATCTCGTTTTTCCCGTCTTTGATTATTTTCCAGTGCTGCTGTGCTCAGTCCTCCAGGCCTTCATTTCTACCATTTAAAATATGTTATCTCTTAAAACCAGGGGACCAGTGCTCTTCGTAAAGGCAGCTTTGTTTTGGCATCCGTCTTCATTGGGGTGAGGTAAAAACCTATGTTTGGAATTAAAGGCTGCTGACGCTGTGAATATTTTACATCAGTCACCTGAAAATGCCTCACAAACAAATGTACCCCAGAGGGCTCTTTCTCTATTCATCTCAATCAGAGGGGTTTTTAGCAGCACTTTGGTTCAATGGCGACTGCCAAATCAGCTCAACGTCCTCTTGCCAATTCACTTTAGAGAATGTACAGTTTTATCTCTGATGGACTGTATAGTGGGGCATCACTAAGGACGAGTCAATGAAAAATAGGCTGAGGCTCAGAAAAAGGCAAGCAATTTCGTTTTTTAGCTGCAGCTACGCAGTCAGAATGAGGGAAATTGACCCTGATGTTTCTGCTTTTCCAATGGAGTTCCGTCTTAGAGACTGCTTAATGGGTTTTTTTTCTACCTGTTATAAGAAGTGACATCCTCTTTCTGACATACCACTCCACCAAATACTATGTACAATCTAGGCATGTAACATAATAGACAATTGTCAACTTGCGTCACATATCAAAACAGAATATTATACAGCATGTACTGATGAAACACCAGTCCTGTTTTGCTCAAACTCCAAACATAGCTTGGAAATTGAAAATCTGAGTAACAGAGGGGTGTTTTAAAACATGTACGGCCAGTTTTTTCTTAGTATATTCACATTTCATTTATAATATGAAATCAAAGCTACCCTTTTAAAAATCTGACCAAATGATGCAATAGCTCACATGCAGTATTCACAACGCAGTATTCAAAGCTCCAAATATGGTCAGTTTATTCATGGGTTGAGAAAATTCTCCTTTTTCTGAAGCTAAATAAACCGTGTAAAAAACAATTTGATTATCTGGAAAATACAAAGCTGAAAACAGGGCTGATGTGTTGGAGATACGTGGTTTTCACGGGAAAGCTGGTAGCTTAATAGCTGTTTACTTCAGCTATTTTAAAATCTGTGACATTTGTTAGGTCATGTGATGACGCCTGCGTCAGACTGCTGATGAAAATTAAGATGCAGTTGAAAGCTCAAAAAAAGCTAGTACGTTGAACTGTGAGTTAAGATTATTTAATCACACAAACAGTGACTAAATTGCCACAACGGCCATAAAATACTTTTTAAACAAGAGAGCTCTATCTAGGCCCTCGGAACAAACAGGTCCCACCACAGGTCTAAACACAGTTCATATTAAAGCAATAAATGGGGATCTGTCAGGTCAGACATGTTTGGGTGTGGTACATCCAGTCAGAAACCTAAGACTGCAGAGGCTGTAATCACAGCATATATCACACGACAAACAGACTGAAGAAGCTGACAGTGTCTCAGATGGGTGTTTTTGCGGGTTGCTGATATTACCTACATTCCGTGACGTTAATCTGTTGTTTACCACGAGCAAGTGTAAACACATTAAAGCCACGTGAGGGAACAGAAAGCATAGAGAAATCAGCCTACGGTGCGAAGGGCAAACTCAGCCAATTCAATTCATTCTTCTTGATAACAACTGACAGAGTGATGAATGAACACACCCCGAAGGTATTAAGGAGTAAAAGATGCAGGATGATATTTACATCATAAGCACATCTTGATATGCATAGCATGCTGTTCCATATCAGAGCCTATGAATGTGCACATGAAAGAGCGAGGAGGGAAGTAAACCAAGCTCTCATTTGCTCATTGAGGGTATGTGTACATGGTTACTCCACTATAAAGTGCATACAGTGCAAGGTTAGCAAGTGGTTATATAGTATGCTTCTTTCACTAAAAAGTAATCGTTTTCCAGATCAAAGCTGTTCTTTCGTAACAGTGTATTTGTTATTTGCTGCAGCTGAGACTGGCGACGACAGCTCACTCACAGTTACCGCTCGCACAGTAAAAAAATGCTTTCCAACACGCAAGTTTTCCAGTGCACAGAAGTCAAAAACAGCAACTTTCAGAGCAAGCAACGGAAAGCTTTGTCTCTGTAAACAGAGCTTAAAGCTTGGGTAGGTAATGTCTTTCAGAAGCATTTTTTGTTATATTTGTTAAAATTCTCTTTACATCCAGACAGCAATCAATGATTCAAGTGCTCTGACAAAAAAAGGAAAAAAGTCCAGTGTCTGTGGCAGGACTGTAATACTGCCTGCCTGTCCAGCTACGCATCTGACTACCTGCGCGCACTCTGACCCTGACCTCTGACCCTGCACTCACTGCGCATGCCCGGAGTCTTCCACACGGCTAGGCGGCTAAAGCTAGCCAACTAGTCGCACAAGAATGGCAGAGAAAGAAAAGAAAGACAGAAGAAGAAAAGGCTGCGACCAAAAAGAGGTTGGATAAAGCAAGAGGTCAAACCAGAGTCAACATCAGTCTGGATTTTCAATGATGGCGAGAAGAACTGAGGGAGCTGAAGGGCTGAAAAGTGACACTGTGAGTACTAACAACAGCCATGTTGGTTGTTTACGTTCATTATGATGATGTTCGGTGTTTTCAAACATGTGAATGAGACATGAGGTAGTTGGACACAGTTAGTGACGACAACGATGCGCTGCGCTCCTCTCCTCAACGCTCTCTCATGGACTCGTCCTCCAGCAGTGCGCGTTCGTGTGTTTTGAGGGGAGTGGCTTTGGAGGGAGACCTGAAGGGGCGCGGGGGGTTCTTCGACATTACCAACCCTAGCTTTAAAGAAATGCTAAAATGACGGACATGAGCTGACCAAAATAACTCAAATTAAACTGCGCAGACGCTACTCAGCTAATGAGTTTTCTTAGATAGGGAAAGCTAGCTGTACCACACCAGAATGTCCCCTTGGCAGGGAAGAGGTGCTGCAAAATGACATATGTTTGCGTTCAAGTGACAAAGCCCTCTAGCCGCCATATGTATTATGACTCTTGTCTGTTGAGAACAAAAGAGAACAAGTAATCCACAGAGGGAGGAGGGTGGGCTGGATAGATGGGTCAACAAAACATTAGACTTTAACACAGGATAGCGCTGTTTGTTTCTCGTTTCCTAAAGACAGTCAAAAAGCTAGGTCGAAAAGGTAATTCAGCCAGAGCAAACCCCAGCGCCGTTTCGTCTGATTTCGCAGAAAAATCTGACCCAGTGGCAGACATTAAGAATAACTATTAGAAACTATTAGAAATAGCCAATCTTCTGTTGGTCTCATTTGCTTATGTAGGTCATATAGAAGCATCAGTATTAAATTAAGACTGTTCCATAACCAGTTAAAAACTCCATCGAGCTGGTTTAAGTCATTTTAACCCAAATCATTATATTGCCCTAACACTAATCAAGTACTTTTTGTCCCAAAACCAAACCAAACCTTAACCACAGCATCAGATAAGAAGACAGTAGGATTTTTGAAGCTCTGACATTTTCTGGAGGGCATGGAGAAGCAACGTATTTTGTCATTTAATTTGAAGGCCCGAAAAAACTGTCAAATGTGCGATGGTGCCAAGTAAGCTCATGAGACATCCCTCTGACAAAACCCTCTGTAGCCAACAAAGATATTAAATACTTCAAGCAACTAAGAGAGGTAAATGAAAAACAGAATCAGTACACGATGGGAAAAGGAGTTTCTTGGTTTAAACACGTTTGGGAACCACTGCTGTAGGACACATTTTGCTCTTTTTTTTTAGGTCTAATGTGAAGTAAATATATTAAGTAATGAAGAGGTTTAATAAAGAGATTTCCTCACCAAAGGCATTTGCACTGGATAATTTTCCCTTAAAGCACTGTAGAAATATTTATTTGAAGGAGTTCTGCTCCTGAAGTAACCGGAGATAACCTATTAAATGGCTGCCACTGGGATTTTGGCAAGAACATCAGGTCAGGTCTTAAAGTGCATTCACTATGATGGGTTCATTAATTAAAAATAGTGAGAAAAGTAGCTGAAGTTTATCAGTCCATATAGAGGGTCTGGTCTGTACTGTAAATGAGGGTCTAATTTTGTCAACCAAGGGCTGAAGTTGCTTTATGTCCTTTAAAATATGCCTCAATAAACTGCAGCATAATGATATTCTGCATTTGAAGCAGGCCATAGTAGCCCACCGAGAGCCTACTGATGGGTCGCAAACTGCATTAATTGTAGTAAGTGGCAAGTACTTGGCCAGTACTGACCACCGTAGAGTGTCTTAATTTGTTCCAATACTTATGCACAGAGGGGGAGCCCAACCTCCATTATTATCTAAAAAACATAAGCACACAAACAGCTGTTGAACGGCAAGAACAAGTTTTGTACTTACTGTTCAAAAGCGTTTGCCACCCACCGTACTGCATACAAAAAAAAAAAGGAATTGGACAGAGGGGCTTCAACAGCTTCTCTCAGCTTCAGAATTAGAAATCATTACATTATGTGGATGTTATAGCATGTTATTCAACCACTATTAGCCAATATTTCACGGTAAAGATCCCATAATATTCTGTTATCATCATATTGCTTTTATATATACTCTAGTGTCATGTGGGTCAGTAACTCAATGATTCAATGTTTGTAATGTCTGCAAGTAAAAATATAGTGGTTGGTGTATACTGAATTCATTTGGAGACTAAATCCACAGAGACAGAAAAAAATGGACCCTGATTGGCCGCCAATAACAGCTCTTCTCGTTAAAATTAGCGAAACCTGCTGATTGTAGGGTTTCCATTCAACTGCTCCATACTGGCCATGATTTCATTAATTCTTTAGTGAGTGAGCTAATCAAGATCACTTGCCATGGTTTGAAAAATACAATAATTATGTTTATCCACTGAAACTAGATCCAATTTGAACAATATCTTCATGGAATGGCTGTAATCATACATGAAAACAATCCAACAATTTAAAGCTTTGAGAAAAGACTATCTGATTATTTTTTTTTTACTGCTATTGTGTTTGACATCAGCCCTGAGAGCAGCAAGCTTTTACCTTGATGGCTGTGGAGGCGATCTGGATGTGGTGCAGCTTGTGCAGGGTGCTCTCCCTGTCAATAAAGTAGGAGGCAGCCAGCTGGTGCAGAGCTTCCAGAGTCACAGCTGTGCCATTGGATTCACTCACTTCAGACGTCCGACTCAACTTCCGCTTGTCCACAAAGATCATTAATGACTCTTCCCCTATGAATACACACACGCAGACACATGCACAGACTTCATTAATGACTCATCCCCTGTGAACATACACACACATAATGTTCTCAGGGGCGTAGTGGTAAATATTAACCCATGAACACCTGCCAGCACTCATTACACAATCACATAGGCAGAAAGAAACAGTACTTCTGAAGGTGGAAAGATGGTGAGAAACTTAGCTGCCTATGCTAATTTTATGCTGCGGTATACATCGTGTCAAATGTGGTGATAAGTCTGCAGCTACAGTAAAGTGCACAAATCAAGATGCTTTATGAGACAAGTCTTCCAATACAAACAGAGCCAAAGCTTTCAGAGGACAATGTATTGACAAATGGTGGAAAGAGTGATAGATCGATGGAAAAATCCTTTCTAACAGCATTGGGTTTTATGGGGAATAAGGTTTTAATTTGGAGAGACATTAGAACTAACAGTACAATACAGTACATTACCACTGAGGATAGATAAAGGTTAACACGTCTCCACAACAGTGTGAAAAAAAACCTCAATGTTAACAACTCACTTTGTCTATTGTTGAGTCTTGACATCTTTTAAAAACCCGAGAAAAAATCTGATGGAGTGGAATTGCTTCATGTGATTCCAATACAAATGAAGTTACTGGAATAATACAGTATAATTTTATTAAATCTATTGCAATGAGCTTTTTTATTTTGTCTTTTTTCAAGATAATAATAATAATTATGAATTAAAACAAGGAATCACAGCTTAATTCAAGGTATACTGATGTTTAAAATGTTACATAAAGCACCTTTAAAACACTCGCACATTGCTCAGATAAACACTACCCATATGTTCCTTAACACTGGCTAAAGGCAATACTATAGGTTATATTAGGCCACGCTTTTGCTGTTGTTCTCCATTATATTTGTTTGCAACACATGATGTACAGGATTGTCTTTCCAATCTATTTTAAATACTGTTGTTATTCATGGCTTTGAGAGTTTATGCACAAGAGATACAAGATGAAAAGAGCCAGCCGAGGCGCTGGGAGGAGATTGTGCAGCAGATAGCCACGGGAGCTTTGCTGCGCATTACAGTAGTCTGGCTAACGTACATCTATTGTTATGGAAACAGTGGATCCACTGACATTTTTGTCAAACAACTTCGAACACAGATTTTACATGTTGAATCAGAGAATATGAGCTTAAACAACCACAAACAATCCCACAGTCACAGCTGAGACAATATTTAATCAAATATTTAGTTGTTTGAATACACCGCAAGAAGCTTTAGAGCTTCAGATATGTTTACCTGCAAAATTTTTTACCCTTTTTCAAAGATTACTCTTATATGGCGATTAAACTTTATCTGATAGCTGATGGTCTACAGCAACACAGGTGGGCAAGCAGAGGAAGAGGGGGATGGCAAGGTCCCAACTTAAGACACTGTGGTTGTACTGTATATATACATTGGTGCTTTTCAATTAAATAGTTCCAGGGACAGTAGTTGCAGGAATTAAATTCAGAACAGGAAATAAAAGTCCCTTAAGCCCTTTCCTTTTGGGGGTTTCCACCACTTCTTGAGAAATAATGGGTTAATTAGACTGATTATGGAAACCATCAGCATTTCTGATGCAGATTCATCATGTAGTTGTTTGTAATTTACTGCTGTATGACTGTGATGTATGAATGGATGTTGGAAAGGAGACGTCCAGAGGGAGAGTAGTAAAGATACACTTTAGTGAGTCTTCGAAGCAATTAGCAAATACAGTATAGGTACATTCTGTTTCATTCACTACTAAACCCTGGTTTAGACCCTGGTTCCTACTGTTGAAACACTGATTAAATTCCTGTGGTCATAAAAAAGTTCCTGGGAAAGTTCCTGTTTTGGAAAAGGACTACATTCATCCTGGGTCTGGGCAACCTGGATGCCCACAACCTCATCTTTAAAACTTTCTTTCTCCCATGTGTTCAGGTAGGTCAATAAAATCAAAGACAACCACAGCCCATCTACTTTATTTACCTCCCAGTGTAGCGGAGAGCAGGAAGTGGGTTCCGTATTTTCTAATAATGTTGTCGGTGATGGCGCCGAGACTGGGCCTCCTGCCCAGCTGCCTAATGGTCTGGAGGAACTCTGGATCCAGCGGCAAGGAAAAGCCATTGTTCTCTTGTCTCTCCAGGGCCAAGCTGTTCACCTTCCAGCGGCCAAACTCCCTGCAATGTCACACAAACACATGCTCAGTGTGAGCAAAGGACACACAACACATGAACGCTGCATGCAGGCGCATTCGAAAAAGGACACAGGTCCAACAGAAGCCACACATTGTTTGAACTCCCACACAATAAGGTGCCTTTCCATCATTGTCAAAAAGTGACAGGGGTCTGTTTTGAGACGTTTCCATTAGAGACACAATGCAAAGACTAAATCCACCAGCTTGGTCTGAACAGCTGTTTTCTCTTCTTGAAAAGAAGGGAAATGGGGCCAATTGTTGTGATTTTTAAGTGGATAGGACACAGCTTGCCCCTCATGAGGAGGCTCATACTCAGATCTGTTCCTTGACAGGCCTAAAATAAGATGTCTGCATGACCTCTAAGTAAATCTTGTGTCCCACTCTTTAAAAGAACAATGGTCCCATGCTGTTTCTACCTCCGGCTCGGAGAATTGCTTTGCACCATAGTGAAAAACATTGTGTTTCTCCACCGATTTTAAATAATGGCGCAATCTTTTCTCATCTCTTGTCAATTTTTGAGGCCCTGTGGTTGGACGGCCTATAATCATGGATGGAGTCTTGCTGCGTTCAGGGCCTCTTTTGGAAGGAACAGGCTTTATCTAAGGTTGTTTGATATTCAGCCTGGCCTTGGAGCATGCCAGCTGCCTTTATCTACCAAGTGCAGATTGAGTGCTGCTGCTTGATGCATAGATTAGCACTATTCAAATACAGCTGGTTATAAACATGCTTCTACCCCAACCTAGCAGGGGAGAAATTGAAGACCTTTCAATCACTGTTGGGTAGGTGGTTGGCTTATCTATTGGGAAAAGGACTATAAATGAAATGGTGCATGCATTTGAGTTTGAATGTAGTTTTGCTTTTTAAATCTGTACTAGGTGAGATTTACATGTAAAAAGACATCCTATTATGGCTGCAACACAAAACATACCCATACATATCTCTCCTCAATACTCTATATCTCCCCTCCCTGTTCAGATGAAGTCTGTTTAAAGAATGTTAAGCTACCAATAAAAAAAGAAAGAAGAAAAATCTCTTTGGGTGATGGCTGAACTTTATCACCATCTTCACCCCCGCCTGCCACTAAGACGAAGACATCATCTAAATATGAAGAAAACTAAAGTTGTGATTTTGCAAAAACGCCCCAGATGTCAGGAGAAAAAATACCAGTTTACCAGAAATAATCAAATCATTGAACATAGTATGAGTTCTACCTAACGTGGTATAACCATAACAGCATCAGGGAGTTTCAACATGACAGTGAATGCACTAAAAGAAAAAGCTGGAAGAGCTCCAAATGCAATTAAGAGAACATTTTATAATTTCCAAATTCCAATTAAAATCGGGCTTAACATATTTGATAGTGTCATCCAGCCCATTGCGCTGTATGGTAGTGAAGTATGGGGTCCACTCAGTCCTCACAGCTATACCCATTGGGACAAACGTCCAACAGAATCTTTGCATGCAGAATTCTGCAGATACATTTTACACGTACAGAGAAAAACACCAACAAAAGCATGTAGAGCAGAATTAGGCAGATACCCACTGATCATTAACATTCAGAAGAGAGCACTCAAATGTTTTAACCACCTTAAATCCAGCCCCCTAGACACCCTCCATTCCAAAGTCCTCCAAACCCAAGAGCTGAGCCCAGAAGAGTCCCCTGTGTCAGTTGGTGCTGAGACTAACTTCTCCCCCTCAGACACACTCTGACCAGTCTCACAACAACACTGCTTTCCAAACACCAATCAGAGTAAACCAAATTAGAACGCAATGTAAAGAAACCTGTTTGGAACATTGGAAAGAAGAAACTAAAAGCCAAAGCAGATGTGAATGTTATCTGGCCCTAGAAAGAGATTATGAATTAGCAGAACATCTCTCGACTGTCAGAGATAGAAAGCAGAGACAGATCCTGACCAAGTACAGGCTCAGTAACCACAAACTGGAAATTGAAAGAGGAAGCCACAAAAACTCATGGCAACCAAAAGAAAACAGAATATGTGGTCAGTGTTGGACAGGTGAGACTGAGACGGAGATGCACTCTTTCCTACAATGTAAAACATTCAGTGATATAAAAAACATTTACTTTAACAAGTTCAACTCTGTAATTTCAGATTTCAAAGAGCTTAATGACCTCTCAAAATTAAAAATACTCCCAGGAGAAGGAGACAAGGCAAATCTTGCTGCCCAGTATGTATCAACATGCCACAACCTGAGGGACAGTTAGTGACCTAGACACACACACACACAGTGCGATGTGATCTGTTGATTGGTAATTGGAGAGATGGTTACTGAGTGAATTACTCTGTTCCTACATACGATCTATGACATTACTGTTAACTGGGGATTCATTTCAATATGGCTACTGTACCCCTTCATCCTTCCATAAACATAAACATTCATCAGCACGCACACACTCAAAAATACATGCATAGGATATATTGTATATACAGTTTAAAATTAATATATATATCAATCTTAATGTTGTGTTAATGTTCATATTACTGTTACTGTCCAAATATTTGGACAAACTGTATTCGATGCTTTGGCAATGTTGTTTTTGAAACATTCATGCCAATAAAGCTTTTTGAATTGAATTGAAAATTAGATTAAAGCAGTTTACAAATGACCAGAGGATGGAGAGTTACAATTTTCTTTTGGTCTTATGACCAAATAACAGACAAAAAAAAAAAAAAAGTACTTTCATTTCGAAAATGTATCTGTGGCTGTTAGAATTCACAGTAGTTGCCTTTATACCCTAGATGCTTAATCAGTACAGAGAGGAATCAGCACCTATGATGTAAACAATCAACAGACATACAGTATGACTCATACTGTCCCACAGTACCCGAGACACCCTGATGGGAAGAAACAATGCACTACTGAGTTTGGACTTGATTACAGCTATTTTGGAGAGAATAAACAAAGAATTTACTCAACACTGGAATAAATACGACAATATCTTATAAACTGTGAGACATATTTTACACTACAATTTCTCTCCCATCAAAACAAATCATTTTTTGGACACTAATGAGAAAAAGAACTCCAAAACAACCTGCCAGACACACACCTCTGACATACAAAGGCTAATGTGTTTGCGAACAATACTAAAGCAACATTAGCATTCATTTGGAGTTGTGTTTCTGTCCTGATGAGTTAAAGTCCAATATCACTCGCCTTTTAGCTCCGGTTTAGTCTCCACCAACTCCTGAGAAAAATATCTGGCTCTTAAGCTGCTAGATGTTCCGCTGTCTTCGCCAGCCAGTCGCTAGCTTGGTCTATCTGGCGTTAGGTCATGGGCAGGTAGCGTACAGTGGGTTTATCAGAGCTTGTTTGCTGAAAACAGCTTCCTGCTGCTGCTGAAAACAGGATAGATGAGGGCACTGAGACTGAGCCAGTAAACAGTAAATGTGTGGCAAACAACAAAAACAAAATAATGAGCTAAAAGAAGCTAAAAAGCTCAACTGAGTTGCAGGTGTGTAATAATTCTCTGTGGATTGACTGATTATTGTAGGTTAAATAAGTTATCTCTTGTTATATTAGGTTTTTATTTTTCCTTCAATGTGAACTAATTTGAGTCGTTAAGGCATTTCATTCACTGGATTAGCCAAAAGCAGACATGCCCATCAGGTTATTTTATCTATATGGCATCTCAATTGATTTTTAATGAAATGTGCAATATGGAAATCATTCTGTTCATTAATCACCATTAACTCATCTACATCGCCAACCCCTAGTAGCATCCCACGCAAACAATTTGCTCTTGTGACAAGCAGACATGCACACTCTAATGTGAATGCAAGATGGCTTTCAAGAACACAGTACTGCACAAAGCGTAGCTTCTACACTGTTTTACAGCATAACACTGACAACCACTCCATGCCTGAAATGCCTGAAATGGTTTCTGGGAAGTAAAATCAGATTTCAAAAATATTAAATAGTTTTCTCCAAATGCTGGTCGAAAAATTCTTTGCAATGGAGCAAATGGGAACTTTGGGTTTTCTGATGTGTCTTTCTCTCTCTAACGTATACACAACCCCCTATAGACGCACACCAGCTCCCTCATGCAAAGACACATGCATTCACACACCCCGCAGCTGCAAACATCTAAACAAAGCTGCCCTTGCTGCAACAACTTTGCTAGAGCCCAGAATATCGCAGAGCCCCCATGGGTGCGGGCCTGCTGCCAATCAATTTCCCACCAATAACAATGACCCCCCGAGAAAAATACAAAACAGAAAACAGCTCATTAAGGCCTGTTTCATGTCGGTGTTTCTCTATAACGAGCGGCCATTAGTGTTTTCTCTCTGTCCGCTGGGGCCGGTTGAAGAAGGGAGCAGCGGAGAGAGAAAGAGGGTGAGCTTAACTATGATCGACACACTGCCTGGGTACGCTGCTCGCTGATGGACATTTATGAATGGTGCCACAGCTAAGATGGAGAATGCAGCACACACAAACATACACAGATCTGTCGCCGAAGACTCCAATTCAACCTCACCTTTGGCACGCCACCACATACACACACACAAAAAGATCTTGCGTTTCATGGAAGACTGCAGGTTTATTTCACCCTTAACTGTTCTCAGTGAGATGCTGAGTGACTGGAATAGCCTATCACACACACACACACACACACACACAAGCGACTGGTTTATTTCACCCGCAGCTATGTGCAGCAGGGGGCTCGCTGCACATCTACCTGTCAGCCCCTTCTGAGCGAGCTGGAGCACTGTGCACCAGGAGGTGGGGAGCTACAGGAGCTACAGGCGCTGCGATCAGAGCAGGGGAGTCATACCCCGCTACCTGTCCATCACAGCCCAGGTGTCTCAGATCCATCACAGTGTACAGGCAGCCTGAGGGTGCTGCTTGGTGCCCAACATAACAAATCAGGGAATCAATCCAGCGAATAACCTCCCGATGCAGTTGGAACATGCGATAGAGCACAGCAATGCAGATTGTGCCAGTTCAGTACAGTATGTGACTGCTACAGCTAATGTTGTCTCCTGAAGCGTGTTAACACAGAAATGATTTAAAGAAAATTAAATATTTTCAAATACACACAAAATGGTGTATCTTTAAAAACAAGGGGTCACTTTGTAGGAGAAGAAATCCATTTTACAGCAGCAGTCTGAAAATCTAAAACCGCCTTTAGCTCAAAGCTTTTGTAACAGCCTTAAGAGCCTTTTGTAAGTTAGTTAAACATGTTTAGATCAATACTATAAAATAGTAGATCTTAGTAAATCTTACTAGTAAGATTAGTAAAGTAATAGTAAATCTTTTTTTCCCAATGAATTTCAAGCACCAAGTAGAGTTCTGTCAAAATTTGATACTGTTAACTGTATTATATGAGATATTGTTTCACATGAACAATTACACTAGCACCGGCCCACATACACTATTGTTTAGATCAGTCTCAATGTCATTATTCTTTGTGAATACCTAAGGGAGTGTCTACATAAAGGCCTCCTGCATAGTGAAAGCCTGCCCCTCTGGTTAATAAAAAGCCCACAAGCTATGTTATGATTCATAATTCTGTTAAATGACTAGAAACCACACAGGGGTCGCACCACATCTTTCAAACTCTGGGTAAAAGCCATGCTAAATTAAGTTATACTAATGGATGGTCAATTTGAAATCCTTTCAGAGGGATTTGAGCACGAATTCAGTTGTTTGTTCCTATTGGCCTGAACAAGTCTTTGGCCAATTTATTAACTGTACACACAAAGACACATGTGACAGGCAACGTGTGAGGACCTCATTCAGTTGATGCCAACCTCTGTTGTATGAAATTAATTTGCACAGAATAATTCACTGAAGTTGCCAGCGTCTCAGATGAGATTTGTGTCAAAATTTCACAATTTGTCACATTTTTCAAAACGGCAAGTATATTCATTTAGTATGACTTTTTAAAAATATAATAATGGTTAAAATCACTCACGTCTGCGGGTTAATTAGTCTGGCATGACGAAGCCTAACAGCTCTACTATTCTTCTGTTGCTGGTGTCTCAATCATATTGTTAATGTGGTGAGCTACAATGCATACTCATTTCAACTCATCATGAGAACATTTGAACGTCACAGAGAACAAAAAAAAAAAAAAGAGAAAGTAAAAATAACTCAACTTGTCTTTGCAGGTGTTCTGAATATTTGCATTTATACACTGTTTCCAACAGCGAGCTGATTACCACTAAAGACAGTTTTCTTCCATCTTTCATTTCCTCGCTGTTTTACTCAGGTAGTGCGTAATGAATTTACAGCAGTTAGGTCCAGATCATTGCTCTTCATATCACAACTCTGAATTCAAACTGTGATTTACGAAGCAAATGCAAAGTATTTACACAATGGCAAAATGTGGAATGTTTTCTTCTGTTACATAATTAATGCACATTTTGAACCATGTCATTGGTCAGTGGAGGTTAATTAGAAGACTTCCTTTATTTGATAGA
>NTHP01000025.1:2070473-2102744 GCA_003416845.1 Oplegnathus fasciatus
TGACTCAGAAAAGTCTAATTTCACCTCTGACTTCATGCAGTATTGAACCTTTATTCAAATGACATATTTGTCTGTCATTGCACATAAGAATTTTGTGACATATTGGATGCCCTAAAAACAAATCTTTCTCCTAAAGATTATGTTTATATACTTCTAACCAATTTGTTTTGCCAGTTAAGTTTCATATCCAGGCAGCGTTACGTTTCCCTCAAAATGCATTTGCTGTTGCAAATGAGTAGTGTGTAGACCCCATTTCTAGGAGACAGGATTGACCTGGAAAACATATAACTGTCAAAATGTAAAGACTTTCAAACTAGTCTTGTCAAAGACCTAAAAAATACAAGTTTTAAAGGCAGAATGAGTAGGATTGTCCTAAAAAAAAAAAACAATGTATAGACTAATACAACAATAACCCCTCTCAATCATCACTTATAACCCACTAGAGGTGTGTGGCGGTGTCTGTATCGTCAGAGGCCCTGCCCTCGGCCTGGATTTTCTTATTTTGCTGTGTTCAGGATGTTTCTGGGCGTCAACCTTTGGGCAGTGTGTGTGGGTGTGTAGCCCCCAGCCAATAACAGCGTGCAGGGTGTGATGGGCGGGACTCTATACACTCAAGTGCTGGGTTGTTTCTGTAAACACACTGTTGGGTTGATTATGCTGGGTCATAATTCTGGGTTGTTTAGGGTACTGTAAACACACTGTTGGGTTGCTCATGCTGGATCAAAGGGGTCGTAAGGGGTTAATTCGCAGCTGAACAGCTGGTTGGGTTACTTTGACCCAACTGCTGGTTCATTAATTTTCCCGCTCTTTCTTTGTCTAACTTTTCGGGATCCTTCTCTTGTGGTTGGAGGTTCACAGAACACACAGTGGGCCGGATTTTGTGGTAGGTTAATATGAATACTTATATTTTTAATAAGTTGTGGTAACAGCATGATCTTAAGCTCATTTCACTGTAAAAATACAAAATGGGATCATGGGGGAGTTTAGTGGTTTTTATACTGTGACATTTATTAACTAGCCAGCAATTTTTCACTAGATGCTAGCTAGCTAACTTCAACATCACTATAACGTTAGCTGATAACCACCCTATATCTGCGGACTTTTTGAATTTTCCAATTTAATGTGTAGCGGTCTCCTGGCTTTATTGTCCACTGCACATTTTTATCTTAACATTTTTAGGTAACATTAGCTAACTAGCTAGCGCTAGCGTTAGCTTGTTATATATAGCATATTATTTAAATGTTAATGCAACACTATGTATTGTACTCAAATTGTTTAGTTGCTAATGATGAGAGCGCTTCGAGGGTCCTGACAACTGCTCTCCCCGTCCATCTACAAGAGAGGAGGAAAAGTCTTCAGACCCCCCACTTTTTTACAAATGTAACTCGTTTTGCCAAAAATTAATAAAATGTCATTAAATGCACATTTACAGTGGCCTCTTTTTGTATAGTGTGTGTTTGTATGATTATGGGAAATTATTATAAATTACACAACAATAATTATTATTATATAATATACCTATACCTATATCATTATTATTATTATTATTATTTAATATAAAAGTAGCAAGGCAATGAAAGAGGAAAATACCCAGCGCATGGGTAATATTTAACTTAGCAATATAGTTAATTTCAACCACTAGATTGGGTCAAATAAACAACCCAGCATTCTGGGTTAAATGGTAAAACCCGGCACTTGGGTCAAACCAACCCAGCACGTGTTCTGTCCCATAGGTAACCAGCGGCTGGGTTAAGGTTGGGTTATTTTTTAACCCAACAGTTTTTTGAGTGTAAAAACATAGCAACCAGGTGCCAGATCATAAGCACGTGACACTACCAGAAGTGCATTCTGGTGGTGGAAAGGTCGGCCAACTTTGAATGTTGTGTTTACAAACCGCAGCTGACAAATCCTACTCATTCTGCCTTTAAATAATCAAAGCTCTGGGAGGGCTGTATTTAATTAAATAAAAGCAAACAGGGCAAGAAACAAAAAGTAGAAAAACGGCATTAGGTGAAAGAAAATCATTCCACTATTGGTATTGGTTTGCATTTCTCTAAGTGGATCCAAAAATTAATGTGAAAAAAAAAGAAAAAAACACCTCACAAGCTAGAGACATTTACCTTACCAAGACAGATAAACATTTGCTTATCATCAAAGAGGCCTGAGCGAGAACATAGTGTATTGTTGTGTTTTGTAGCTGGGTTACCCCAGATACCAAAATAACCCGCTGAGCAAAACAGTTGGTTGATGTGGACTCAAAGTTATTTCAAGGACCTCCCCGAAGAGAATTGTGCAAAATGGGAGAAAAGTCCTTCATGCTTCATTCAGTAAGATAAACCAAATTACATTTATTTGGAAGACCTTGCAAGCAAACTGCAACCGCTTTGCTGTTTTCAATGTTGCAGATTTTTGCTTTGCTGCATTTTGCTTTTTTCTCCTCTTGGTTTAATCTGATGTGACATTGATCCTTCTTAATATGCATGCACCATTAGCAGCAGAGAAATGATTTTAGAAATTAAGAATTACAAACAAATAGGCTTTTCATTTGAGCGACATCAAAAGAAATTCTACACATGCCAGTTGCATAGCAGGCCTTTTCCTGAAAGGCACCTTCACAGTGGCACACATCAACTTTGTTAATTAAGCTACTGATGATCCAGTCTTAACAAGAGGAGTGCTGGAGAGTCAAATGTGAGTGGGAGTAAAATGGGGGGAGAAAAAGATGGTGGGCCTTGTGTCTTTTAGTTATCCACCCACAGTGGAGACAAGCGGGGAATGAAAGCGAGATCAAGACGGAGGAAGAGAGTGTAATGATGTAGTTAATAGTTGTGAATGCTTCACGGGATTGCCACCAACAGTTTTTCCAACAACATCAAACAAACATCAGACCATTAATTTGTGAAAATCCTATTAAACCTACTGAGAGGTCCTATAAACAAGAGACATACTGTTCTCTGCTCCTTTTGCCTTTTCATGCCTTTGATGCTGAAGTGTTACTCACGTATACATTTCAAACACTTGATTACCCCCTAACACTGTGACCATTGCCACAGACATTCTAAAACTCCTGTAATGATGTAAAATAAAACAAGATTCCAAGTTACTGGACCTGGACATCTCATTCAGTCACAGAATAGCTGTCTAATTAACTTTATACAGACACTAAAAACATGGATCTGACAAGATTTTTTTTCTTATCCTGCTTTAGTGTCACAGATGAACTCTACATTTTACTGTTCTAAAATAGTACTCAACAGATGGACTAAAGTCAGAGTAAAGAAGACTAAAGTCACTCATTATTACTCATTATTCAGGAGTCTCCCCTGGTTGCCTGGAAACCTCACGATGACAACAAGACCTCCCTCCAAAGAGGTTTTGGGCTGCTACTTCCACCTTTGCTTCTCAGTGACAAAAGCCACATTAAGCACACACAAACTTGTCAGGAAAACATAATTGTAGGCCATTTTGGTGATGCTGATTTTAACTGTCCTCACCAGAAAAACAACCACTTGCTCTCAATTTTCTGGTGAGGACAGTCTCATTTGATGGAATGAAACTAACATTTGTATTTGATCTTATACCATTGTTTATAAGATCATCTTAGATGTAAAAATAAAAATACAAGTGTCATGTTTTTGCAGTAATCGAAGTATACCATTAGTTCAGACAGAGCACTGAAGCTGCGCTTGAACTCGCTGATTGGCATCAGCTGCTTTGTTCGTGCTTCACCATCAGTGGCTAATTCATCAGCTGCTTGCCTACCAGATGACTAGTAACATCCAATCATATTTGTACAGGTGTACACAGTGGCCTCTATAACCTGACACTTCTCACTAATTACTCTGCTGATAACACTTATGCCAAAGCTGTTTGCTGCTGCAGCCCCCACCACCACCCCAAACTCCTCCTTAGACGTTATATACGGTGTTGTTGACTTTGCTAAGACGCAATATCTGCATGTGTGTGTGTGTTTTGAGAGGATTCATCCTTGTTGCTCTGATTCTTTGAGAGCTCCCTCAATAGTTCTCAAAGAGCAGAGCCTTTCCCACCAAACAGGTGTAACTATTTGCTATAAATGGTCACTTCCTTGACGTAAATGTCTCTGATTGAAGTGATTACTTGCTTTTATTCCCCAACCAAAAGCATTTTTACTGCCTTACACCCTTTATAGAAAATAGTGGCTATCTCTTTCTTCAAAGCTTGAACATTTATATATCATTTGGAGGAAATGGAAAACAACAACATGCAATTTTACCTTATTTTAGCAAGTCAAACTCAGGGAAATTTTGTGAAACTGTGAAATACTGCACAGTGTGAAAGAAAACAGCTAAAATGTTGTAGGAGGGTGAGTTTTGTTAAAAAGCAATTGCATTATTGATTTGTAGCTCCCATGAATATCAGTACACCTCTGATAAAAGAGACCAAGGGCAAGTCAGAGAGAGAGAGAGAGAGGGAGAGAGAGAGAGAGAGCATGATTTGCAGGAGGGTTTGCTGACATGAAGACTGCTGATCCCTTTTGTTCTGCAATTTGTCATAACACTGTTGACAAGAGACTTCTCTGCACACGCAAAATAAGGAATGCCTGGAATCACATTGTGTACATAATGAGGCGTGCACATACTGTTAATACACGCTGTACATACGCACTCAACCTCACAAACACGCATACACACGCAAACAAATGGAACAGAAGACAGAAGAGCCACCAGCTACGCTAAATCCTGCCCCTCAAGACACAGTCGCTGTCTGTCAATGACATGCCTGCATGGGCTTTTTCAACTTATAATCACTTACTGCTGCGCACAATGTGTCACCACATGCGTGCATAAGCACACTGCACATCCACATTTACTCAGTCTTTAGAAAGTGCTAGCTCCATTTTTAGTTGCTTAACACTTAAACCGTTATGATATCATGTTTGCAGTGTTATGATTGGTAAACAGCGTTACCAATATCTTGGTATTCAGCGACAGGCCAAGTAACACAAATGATGAAAAACTAAACTTGAACCAAACTATCAAAACCATTTTTTTGGGGGGGAATTACACTCAAAGTGAAAACTTCACTCTTTATAAAACAGTGCACGCTTGAAACAAATGTTCCTTTTCAAAATGTATTGGCATTTACAGTTTGGAGAACACTTTTAACATTTGCTTTTGTTTTCTCTTTCAAGTAAGTGTGGTAAAACTGTATTTATAACCATTCTAATCTGAGAGTTGTTGAGTAAAATGTAACCAGAACACACAGAAGTGATGTGAAAAACATGAAAATTGTGTTAGAGATACACATCACGGTTTCTCAAATCAGTGATGGTAAATAAGTTTATAGTTTATAGGACTTTGTTGCTTCTTTATACCTGTGGGAAGAAAACACGAGAAAGCCCGTGCTGTGAAGAGCTGTTTATTGTGACACTTGGTCTATTCGTTTTGACAGGGCTCTCATAACACCAGTTTTAAATTTGAGCAAACAGAGTGAATTATTTAAGTTTGGGGTGGATGGGATGTTTTTCTTTGTTTCAGGCCAGGCAGATTTTGATATAAAAATCTTGCAGAGCTACGGGTTGACCCTTATGGGACAAAACAATACCTAACGAAACTGGTATGCAGATCCTACCCCAATGATCATGGCTCAGGCCGTCCATACAAAATACACTCAAACACAGAGTCTCTCTTTCATAAAAGCTGCTCCCATGGACCTCTGGCCCTGATAACTCCCCCATCACACACTTGTCAGAAGCCATAAGCTCTGCGCTGGATGAAGTCCTCGTCACTGCCATCGCTGCTGGTGATCAAGAGGAGGAGGCTGCTCTGTTTCTGTCCTGAAGACACACTCAACCTCTGACGGGAGGACGATAGACTTGTCTGCATTCACGCATGAGAGAAAACTGTAGTTTGATGAAAACTGTATCTCGGCGTTCACTTCTGCTCTCTCTGGGTCTGTTCTGTCACGTGTTAGCACAATAATTTCCAGACACTACTATATTGATCATAAACAATCAAGGCCATAGCGGCGAGGATCAGTAGCCTCTACCTGCAACTGCATTCTACACTGTGTACAACAAGGTCAGATTTGATTTGGTTACGTGTGTCACGAAAGTGTAGAGGCAGAAAACTGGCAGGGAAGTGCTGGGATGTGTTCTGGATTTAAAGAAACATAGCACCAACAATAAATGAAGCGTGAAATGAAACAACTGTTTCCAATCGTCTAATTGTTTATTGTAATTATACCAAGACAGAATAATCAGAGAGTTTTATTTTATTTACCTTTTTTACTCGCTCAGATATCTCGCTGTCCTCACTTTGCTTGAAATAAGCTGTTTGTGATTCCGTGACAGGGAACGTCTCGCAGTCCTGCTACTATTATCTGTTCTCTCTTAAAGGTGGAAGTAGCGCAGCGTTGTTACACTACAGCAGAACCTCTTAGCGTGGGTGGTTTGGTGTACCAGTGTGTTACGTTGAACCCAGAGACCTCAGTTCATGTCCCATTCCCTCTCAGCACAAACCATTAAGGCAATCTTCCCAACAAGTCCTCCAAACTAAACAACAAAATAGGTCGTTTATCATTGCCTTCCAGTGCGTTTTATTGATCTGGTGTCCCTAGCGGCAGGACAACGTTTGTCAGTGCCTTCCAAAACCACTACAAAATGATTCATATGAAAGTTTGCTTTGCTTAGGCACAAAAACACGATTTGGTTAAGGTGAGGGGAAGATCACGGTGATGGTTCAAATAAAACAATGTTGACTTTTAGAAAAGAAGGAAGTAAACAGTCTTGCTGACCCAACCGTCCACCCTGACCTCCCTGATATAAGGCTCTGTGTTGATGCCATGCATCTGAGAGACAACAGACAACTCAAAAATCCATTTGATTTGATAAAAGATATGTTCAGATTGCAAATGCTATACTTTAAGCCTTACCAAAATTGAAGACTTTAAGAGTTTTGTATTTTAGTCTTTCATATTAAATCATTATTTCCTGTATGCCTGCTGTATTATCTATGGTTGGGTTTACTATAGCCTTGTGTTTCATTGCAGTGCATTGTGATATTATCTTCCTTAATGCTCTCTTCTCTTCATTGCTGCATATACTCCACGCAGTTGTATACCCATTTATTCCATCCCATTTGATAATCTCTTTTAAATGGGCTGTCGCATCTAAAGCATTCACAACACAAAGGCAGAATCATAAACACGAGACGGATAAAGCACAACAGGCTCTACTTCCTCCAAATCTAAATGACAAGATTACACAGTGCAGCACAGGTATTGTAACGTCATGCCTCTGCATTCTGTTCTCTCTACAAACATGTTTGCATATAATTGAAACACTAATGACTCCATAATTACAAGAGACAACTCCTTATGAAGTCAATGTAATAGCCAGTGGGCTGACAGGAGAGAAGAGAGGAGAAAACACGGGAGATGAGGCGTGATATAAAAGTTATGGCCCATGAAGAAGAAGAAATGAGGAGCTGACATTTTGACTAATATGCTATTGTGTGTGTATATGGCTCGACTACACGCAAAAAAATCATGGAGCAAGCGCTTCTCACGTTCACAGAAATGATTTCACAACATCACACGCTTCTAAATTCTGAAATGAAACATGCTTTTGTTCATTTCTGCACTCATTTCCACCTCTGGTGTGTGCGTAACAGCACAAAAATATCTCTAATTTGAACTCCTGCTATCAGTGTGAACAAGAAAAGTCAATAATGAAATGCTGCTAATTGCATTACAGTCGTGTCTCTCAAATACACCAAGGGGTGGACAAGGAAGCACGCAACCAGCTGACTGCTTTCAGTATAAAACTAAAGCCACAAAGCTGTTATGAGATTTGCGGCACTCACCGGGAGAAGAGAAAGAATGATAAATTGAATAGATGTTTCAAAACCACCATTATGCCTCACATAACAGGTGCATTTTTCTGCAATCACAAGTTAAGTGCCTCTATGCCTGTTTTGCACTTCTTTTGAATCCGCTGAGTCCATTAATTTCTTGCTCCCATTACTGCATTTGATCAGACCTTGAGAAGAGAAAACCTCTTTCACTCAGAGGATTTGCAGTTTGAAAATCACATTTTACATTACATCGCTGTGACAGAAAGCTGTAATTCTCCAAGCTTTTTTAATCTGGCCCTTTAATGCAGTCCAGACAGAAGATGAAACGTTGTTAGTGTAAAAATTAAAACACTTTATAACTTCTTCTCTGAATAACACATCCCATTCAAATATTTGTTTTAAAAAATGTGTTATAATTAGAAATGGCGACAAGCTGTTCTGGTGCAGCGGCCGGCCAGCAGGGGGGGATAAAGCCCTGGTTCCTCTCCTGTCCCTTCCGCTGTACTCCTCCAGTACTCCCCCTTATCCCCGACTCCCTCTCCCCTGCCCCCTGACGGGAAAGGCCAACTGAGCTCTGGAGAATATTTATGAGCGAGGGAGAGCAATTGGTTTGAGATCATTCGATAAGGGAGGGAGGAGGGTGAGGGAGAGAAAAGAGAGAAAATTGGAGATGCACGTGGAGATAAAGGCAGCGACAGAGGTTGGATTTTAATGTTTTTATTTGAACCTCTTTTAACCTGGTGGTTAACAAAAATTACTTATTGCTATTCCTCCGTCTCTATCGCTGCATGGGTATGTGCCACTGCTTTTCTATAGTTACAAGGACCAAACTCGGAAAACTGTCCAAACTCAGGACATTTTGGCTGCACCTCAGTTCTACAAGAGGCCAGTTTGGGTTTCGGATTTAAGATTACCAAGTGTAGCGGTGATGATTCAAGAGGCAATAACAAGATCTTTTACAGACCCATAAAGGGCCGCAAATGTGTCTGCAAGAAGCAGAGCAGTGTTGTTGATCAATACTAATGACTCGAAGATGACTTTGCCTGGGTTTTTTCTGGCTTTCAAAATTCATGAGTCTGTTTTGGAACAAAAAAACTGCACAGCCCATTGCATTTTGAAGGCACTTCTGATCTCTTCAGTTCTCAGCTAACTGGCATCCTCGACTGCTCAGCGATGGATGACAGTGCTACGGGTGCAAGATATTTAAAGCCTAAGAAGACTTGTTTTTCAAGCCAAGGAAAGGAAATGACAATGTAGGAACATTATTCTACTTTTTAACATGGTGAAATTCTACCTATTCACATGAGTTTCTATTGGATTTTTGCTCTAATTAGTCAGCTTACTTGTATTCTTCAGAGGAAAATGAAAAGGCCACTGTAGCTCAAGGGGAATGGAGGGTTATAGACTTGTCAAGTTTGCATTTCTGGATAATTGCTGATAGAGGTCAATACTGTAGGTTACAGAATGCTAAAAAAGGTTTGGTTCTATACTGTAGGTTTGGAAATGAAAGTGGTCAGACAATGACCGTGTGGGTTTTAGTCATGCAAAACTGTGAATCTTATGTATGCAAATATCTGTTCGATTTTCATGCCAAGGGTGGGGCAGGAGGGCAAAAAACAAGCTGGGAGAAAGGGAGGTATAGAGACATCAAAGAAGAGGCCAGCAGAGAGGCAGCGAAGGAGGAAGTGATGGATGTGGGGAAAACCAACGGTGCTACATTCTCTATCTTTGCCTGGCATTGTCACCCCTGTCAGCTGCTAAATGCCAGTGTCAGTCAAACCTCTGTTCAGCTGGCATCAACCCCTCCACTGCAGGGCTGTGGACGCTCCGACAGCATCACTCTCATCACCGGATATCAAAACACTTACCTTCAAAAGACACAGCCACAAATACAGACACTCAAGTATGCACGCCCAATCACAGTTAGACATACAATATCCTGTTCATATAATATCATGTTGTTGTTGTTATTATTATTGTTGTTGCATCAACTTTTCATAAAATTAGAGAACCAGCATTGTTTTGGCTGCTCTACTGCAGATGAAAAATGCATTTTGAAAAGGTTTCACTAGATCAGAGACATTTCTTAACCTCTAGAGGACCACAACACCCGGAAGTCAAAACAGGAAAGCACGCAAAAATCCACTTACTATGGCAATTTGTAAAATAAACATCTTTATATAAGACGATATATCCATCACACAAACACACTCACACAAGATGTTACCCCTACAGTTATAGACTGTGTGTGGGTCATGCTGCCTTTAACAGATACTGAACCAGCGCCTAAAAGAATTTTTATCATTCTGAGTTTCAGTGTTGAGTTTAAATGCTTCAGAGGCGTTTCTATCCTGAAGAGAATAAAACTCAGGGGGGAAAAACCAGCACAAACACACACCCACACTTACATACACACAGACTACTAAGAAATGAAGAAAGCATGCAAGATACAGTTGAGGTTTACAGCTGTTACACTATGGTTTGCTTGTGTACAAATCATTCACTTCATATGGCAACTTTGGTGGAATGTGATAAATGACAAAATCGTCTTCCTTTTTTTTGAGATGCAAGATTCAGGATTGCTAATTTAGTGTTATTTAAAAAAAAATTCTACTTTGAAACAGCATACAATGTTCTGTGAATTCATATGTGGGAGTTTGCATCTTGCATCTTTTCCTTGGATACCACTTTCTTGTCTCAAAAAAGTGGGGAAAAATGTCCTGGTAGCAAGCTTTCAAACAATACCCTGCTGCTTCTAAGCACACACCCACTATACTTCACACCACACACTTCTAAAGTCATCCTGTCTACCCACTGTCACACATCAACTGGCTCAGTCAGATATCTGTTACGTCCCACTGCTTCGCCCAAACCCTCCTGCGGTATCTCCACTTTGAGTTTCCACTGATATGCAGCATTCTGAGCGTTTGTATCGTACTCAAACCATATGTCTCTGCTGCCCACAAAAAGAGGAAGCAGGCTGTCGCACCCAAAGAAGCTTGCTTCTATACAGAACACATGCGAAGCTTTCATTTGTATGCAAAACTCCGCTAAGTAATCGTCTCAACACTTCATCCCACAGTTTACCACCTACTGAATCTGCATCTTTTATAGTCTAGAAAAGTATGGGCAAGAGATCACACAATACCTTTTTTAAAGATCCTGTAAAAGTGCCTCTCTCTGAACCATAAATTATACCAGGCTTAACTTATTTGTGCAGCATCTCTGCCTTTGGTCCAATTTCGATTCAGATTTCACAAACAACCTTCCTCGCAGGCATCTCAGCTTTGCAGACCATGCGCGCTCTCTCACCTGTATATCTTGTACTTGGTGGTGAATCCTTGCTGGTAGCGCTCTGTGAAATCAACAAACTCCTGCGAGTGGTGAAAAGGACCCTTGTCCGACAGGAGCCAGCCCAGGGGCCCCGTAGAGCCGCTGAAGCCAGCCCCGGCAGGGTCCGCCGCCTCGGCCCCTACTGACACCCAGGTCTGGAGCAGGCTTAGTGTTAACCACTTCCATAGAAACATGAGGGCCGTCAGTCTAATGGAGATGCACGGGCCACTCATGCTGCTTCCCCCGGCCCCGGTGACTCTTCATTCTCCCTGCACTCTGGATGAGTCCTGCTGGAAGGAGGAAGGAGAGGGAGAGGAGTTGAAGCAAAGCAGACACAGAGAACAATAAGGTTGAAATTTTGGTTTGGGCGTGAGTGGGATAAAGATGAACTGAAAGAGCTCCATTTGTCCAGTATTGCTGGGTCAGAAATGATGGCAAAGGGACACTATTTTTAGAGGTTAGAATATCTTCAGTGCATTTATTGAACATATAATATTATTCTAAAACAATGGATTTTAAATTGAATTTGGATGTTAGAAAAGCTTTAATATGTAAAATTTTGTTTTTGCTTTAATGTGATGCTTTTTACCTTATTCTGTAAGTATTGTGCTCCGTCACTGGTCGGAATTAGTCTCCGCAAAATCCCCTGATAGGACCGTGAAGTTCAGTTCGATTCAGCGCATAAACGGGGCGGCATTGGAAAAGGACTTTGGGAAGGATTATCGCCACAAATGCAAACAGACGCACAATTAGAGGCTGCGCAACTTGAGTGAAACAGAAGATGACTTCCAACCTCCTCAGAGCGCGTTCCTCTCCTCTTTTTCACAGTGGCATATTTCCAGCGGAGAGCCTCCGACGATGCGCAGTAGGTACTGTAGGTCCAATCCAACAGAATGAGTCGCAGAGGACGCGATGCTTCAAGAGCGCACAGGGTCAAACCTTCCAGGTAGACTCATTATTTCAACACACCAGCATGTTTTGGAATCGGTAATTGTGCAGGGACCAAATGACCACCTGCGTGTGAGAGGCGTCGCTTGCCGCTGTCCTCTAACTCATTTTTACTCTTTATTGGAGAGACGCGCTCGGGGCGCATGCAGGGCGCACGGAAAGCTGCTGATGCTGCTGACGGTGCCTGGACTCCCAGCGCACGGAATGTGTGAATGGTATTCGCGGCGCTCTCTCCCTCCCCCTGTACCGCCGCCGCAATTTAATTTATTCCAGCAGCGAGCACACTCCCGGTTGGCTGAGACGTAACTGGAGGAAGTGAGAGTAGGAGGTGTTCAGGAGGAGGGGGACGAGGGGGGCAGGTTGGATGATGGTCAGAGGATGCTGATGTGCTGGAGTCAGATGCCTCATTTTAGAAGACGATAATACAGATTAAAAGCAGGATGGAGAGAAAAGATGAAACAGTAGGAAATCAGGTTAAAAAGCAGGATGTCAGCTTTAATAAGTCGATACCCATTTATAGTCACATTATGAGTTTTCTAATAACAAATAAGGCAAAATATACTCTCATTATCAAAAGTTATTTGGGAAAAGTTGAGTTAAATAAAGAACCATAGATAGTCAACACAATGGAATTTGATTTAATAAATTACTATTTTAGGAATACTAGATGTAGAGTCAATCTACTAAATGTAGATTGTTAAAATGGATATTAACTCAGTGCAAATGAATCCTAAAAAAAAGTTATTTGAATAATTACTTTAATGACGGTTGTGGTGATGATGATGACGATCGTGAGGAGGAGGAGAGGGTGTATTCAGCCCCCTGCAGTTATTCTCGTTATCTTCTTTGCCCTCTTCCACCCTCTCCTTTCTTCCTGCAGAATAATCATCACTTTCACCATCAGCAAACTTAATTAGATCTGCTCTATCCCCACTCTATCCGAGCGCTTGTGCGTTGGACACCGAGCGTGGATCAGAGAGGCAGAGAGCAGGCGAACGGAGGGAGGGATATGTGCTGCCTTTCAGCTTTTCTGCAGACGTTCAAAGGGAGGTTTTATACAGGGATTGGATTAGAGAAATGAACACCATTGAGTCGCGAGATTCACTGGTTCCCAAACTCAAAGAGAAGCTGAAATCCCGTGGTATAGCGACTTGCAGATTCTGGAGTGAAAGAATGAGTTGATTTGTCACGGTTTCATCATCATGTCTTGGGATTGGGTGGCTTTTCTTCTGACCCTGCCTTGCAGCCATGATGACTTGTGAAGGACAACTACCTAATAGGAACAGACATTCTTTGGTCCATAGTGTTGTTTTCGGATAAGGATTTTTCTACTTGCCTGTTTTTAAGCTGCATTGTAGCGGACCATTTAAAGTTTGTCTGCAAGCACAGGTTAAACTTTTTAAAAAAGTTTTGAATAAAAGATGATTTTTAGTGGAGAGAGTGTCACGGCTCATTACTTTCATGGATTCACATTGCATTTTAGCCAGTTTTTAGAACACTGTTTTCAGGTTTCAGAGCCCCAAAACTCATATGAACAGAGTGGAAGCAAGTCCCCACAGCTCATATTTACTGTTTCAAATAAATCATTCATCACTTTGTGTGTGTTTGTGAGAGCAGATGAGCTTATGTGTGCTCTGTTATGTGCACACAAGCAAGTGTTCTCCTTGTTTATTTCTTTTTACGAGAGACGGGCGAGGCAGTGGAATTGATTGCCAATTGATGTAACATAAGGATGTCCATGAGAGACCAGATATAAACCAACAGCGCACAAAGAAAAAAAAAATCAAAGAGAATGTCACAGCAAAGGGCTCATTATAGCTCCAGAGAGGTGAAGGAAATGTGTAGGTCACAGTGACTGAGCAGTGACCTATAACAAGGAGTCTTATGCTCTTTGAGGCCTCAGTAACCAAAGATTCCAAAAGCGGAACCTTGGCAACTGCATTCAGCCAGACGTCCTCCTGCAGAGGTGTGATACACTGATACATTGTTATGATAAAAATAGCGATTATAGCTGCTTGAAGAAGCTGCTAGAATCTAAATTTTAAATAATAAAAAATATAAATTGCATACAACCTAATTGAATACCTTAAACATGCAACATAATTGAATCAAATATATGCTGCTACTTACCACATCAATTCCTGTGGTGGAAAGCAACAAATATATTCACTCGAGTATGCTTGAAGCTGCACTAATGGGTATTATATTATAACAATGGACCCAATGACTATGTGTAATGTGACAGGGGCCACTTGACAAACCCACAAAGAATTATTACCCGTCTTTGTAGTTTCATCCAGCTCTCCAGAGCTTTTTAGTGTCTTTCAGCTCACTGTTTGGTTTTTACATCCTGCAACTTTACTGTTTTGATTCAGTCTAAGCGCTTCTCCAGATGAAGCAGGCAGGTGAGTTCAGTGGAAAAAGCTCTGATAAACCAACTGTACACCACCTGTCCAGCACTTAATTGCAGACAGACAAAGTTAACGACTAGCTGGTGAACATAGTGGAGCATTTAGCAGCTGAAGTGCCAGATATTTCCCTCAGGAGTTGGTGGGGACCGGATCAGAGCTAAAAGGAGAGTGAATATCGGGCTTATGTTTGCCAGCTGACCAGAAACTGAACCACAAATGGATGCTGATGTTCGTATGTGCCTGCTGGATATGTAAATAGGCAACTATTTGTTAACACTTTCGCCAGAACATATTTTAAAGTAATGATGCGTCAATTTTGTGTTTACAGCTTGTTGTACTGCCCCAAGTAGCAAGAGGGAAATATTTTATTAATAATTTACACCATTACATTTATTTGTCAGCTACATGTATAGTTACTATTACTTTGCAAATTGTAGTTTTAGATGCAAAAATTATAAACAGCATTCAGTTTAAAATGTTTAAAACTAACCAAAAGTATATTCTATAGTTTACAGTAGATTTTAGCTTCACCATGAACAGCTATGGTACTCAGTGATCTTTATGTTCTGCTTAACTGTAATTTTGCATACAGGACTTTTAATTGTAATGTGGTATTTTCAAACTGCGGTATTGCTACTTTTAGTTAAGTAAAAGATGTGAATACTTCTTCCACCATGCATAACTTCACATGAAATACAATTTAACATAAAATAAAACCTGGAGAGCGTCTAGCCTCATCATCAAAGGCTCCCCGGTAACCCACCAATTTGTTATTATGGGGCTATATAGCCTATCCCAGCATGCATTGGGGCAGCAAGAAAGAAAACACCCAGAGCAGGTCATCGGTCTTTCACAGGGCGAACAAAGATAAGAGACATTCTCAGTCACACGGTTCAGATTCCTCCATCCACCTGACTTGAATTTTTTAAAGAAGTAACTGGAAAGCAGCTCCAAGCAGACAGAGCAGGGGTACTAGCATTCATCTTAGTGCTAAGCAACACTGAGGCACCGTGCTGTCCTGCAATCATCACGCACAGCTAAATAACAACAACCTGCAAATGGTCTTGTGTCGACAAACAGCTGGTACACAGACCTCGGGCTGAGGTCTCGTCTCTGCGTGAGTGTGTGTAACCTTAACGAGTGGCGGAGAGGACCGAGGCAGTTGCATTTACTCAGCACTGAGACAGATAGTCATTAGGGGAGGTAAACATTCACTTAAGCCTAAGCGTGCTCATTGATGCCACTCAAGGGTCTTTGTGAGGAGTGATCAGGGAACAGAGTGAAGCTGAGGTTTTAATTAGCCTGAAAACCTGACAGCCTTTGTCAGTGCTTTGTCACAGCAGTGTTGGCTTTACTTGTTTTCTCCTCGTGAGCTATACGGGATGGGAAAAATCATGCGTTTGCTTGACACTTCCAGATGCTAGATGAAATACACGTCTCACTGTACTCCATGCAGATGCGTGTATGCTCAAAAATAAATCTTCAAAGTTCTCTCCGCCTATGAGCTTTTATGGATAAGACATTGCATCTTCTTTGTTTGGAAGAGTAGCACTAAGTGGCGCAGACTGCCAGTTAACTGCCTCTATGTCTCTATAAATTATAAATTGCTACCAGTCAATTGTAAAAAAAGAGAATCATCCTCACTTAATGTTGTCCACAGTACATATCTCAGTGGGGTCAGAGGCATACATAATGTGGTGATTAAAAGAGCCAATAGCCTGACAACGCTTTAATCAGAATCTGCATTACTTATTGCTCATTTGGGTCACCAAACTCGCCATTAATCAACTTAAGAAAATGCTGAGCCCCTTGTCCAGTCCTCTGGCTGTATCATCATTATGTTTTTTTCTCTCTGTAGTTATACAAGCAGGATTGCATGAGTATTCAAGGGTTTTTTTTTGTTTGTTTGAGTACAATAAATACCCTGTTTCTAATTAACTCCCTGGTTCACTGTGAGATCCTGTGTTGTTCTCTGACAGTTTGAGACGTATCGTTGTATTGTGCACACAGAGGAGAGTCAATAGGAAATAAATCAGTGCTGCAAGGCTGTTTCAGGGCTTAATAGTTGATGTTGGCCATGGCTTCAGTGCATGATTTTTTTCTTTCATGTCACTGATTTATTCATTTTCTTTTCTTAAAAGGCTAAAAATGATAACTTTTCGATTAAAAATAAAAGTTTGATTTTAGGAATCTGACTTTGACCTTTAAATGATGGTTTTTCAACTATTTTTCTTGATAGGTGTGTTCTCCCTGTCTGTACACACAGTATTTCTACCAGGTTAGCGCATGTGTACTTTCCGCTTGCATCTCATTATTTCCGAGGTCGGGTATGTGTGAACATCGTATAAACTGAGCTGTGAAGAGCAAGTCTGCATTCTGCTGAATGAAAGGACATAAACAACACAAATATCTGCAGATTCCATCCTCACCTGTCATCAGCTCAGAGAGGAAACAGATGTTAGATGAGACCCATTGTATAGTATATAAATATATGCAATATATGTGAACGTGACTGTATTCACAACATGTCTATAAGCTTGTTTTTTATGTTTAAACACATGCATATATGCATCTATGTGTTATCCAGTGTGAACTGTCAACACTGTCATATTATCATCATCAGATTATTTAACATTTCTTTCATTTATGGTCTTGTTTCACATATCAAATTTGTTTTCAACCCCATCTCCTACAAAATACCAAGAATATTTTGGAGGATATATAATTGAATTGGATAATATTCACTTCCAGGATGTGTGTCATTCCTATACTGCTTACAAGTCACGTAGAGGAGGTCAGGGTGGAAAGTAGGGTATACAAAGCTTGTCCTGCACCCCACCTGTTCAGGTTTAGCCCACTGATTAGGTTAGAGAAAGATTGTGATTTCATTTAAACACTGAAACTGTTAATGTGTCCTGTCTTGTTCTTGAAGTCTCATCGGAGGCCAGGATCTGTGTCACGTGTTGTGAGGTTTAGACTACTAAAATACTTACATACTTACATACCGGTATTGAAAAAAGTCACTATGTCCAGTCTCGTGATTCAAGTTAGCATTGACTTTTTCAATATTTACCCAAGACAACAACCTTCGTAATCTTATCCAAGTGCTTTGAGTTGCCTAAACATAACCATAAGAAAAGCTAATCATGCTTTTGTTGCCAGGAGCGAGCAAAATATATCAAGTTGCCAAAAAAACAGGTAACAGTTTACTTTAACCTCCCCTATTTAGCATTTATAAGCACTATATAAATACTTAATAAATGTACATTATAAATACATATATCTTCTTACAACTATATTATGGGCAGCATTACAAAAGATATTTGTTAATGCAACTTAGCTGTATATGACTGCATTCAGGAGACAGGGTTGCTCAGAGAGAACAATATTAGCTCTGTAAAATGTATGAATATATGAATTATGTAAGAATACTGTGCCTCTGTATAGTACATCAATATATCTGTGTTTGTATGTAATGTATATTATACACAAGTTTTGCATTTAAAGTTTTTAGTTAAGATACAGTTTCAACTGGACCTATTTCTGTTATTATATCATGTACAAGTTTCGTGTACATTCTTCCTATTTTTCAATGTGATTTATTTATATGTTGTTTAATGACATATGCTTCCTTTATAATTGCCATTACCTATTCATGCAAATAGAGTATATTTGAGAGAGAGAGAGAGAGAGAGAGAGAGAGAGAGAGAGAGAGATGATAAAATGTGTCAGTCTATCCACAGAGGGAGAAGCTCATACCTCTCCTTACAGCCTCCCCAGATGCTCAGCCTCTCCCTGTTGTTGCTTCTCTTATTGAATGATTCTGACATTCACATATTCAGTCAAGAATGCAGTGACAGCCGGTGTGTTTGTGTGCGCTCGTGCATGCGCGTGTGTATATATGATACGATAAGGAGCCTGCGTGAAATTATTCCTCGCTGTTAAGGCTGGTAGACTTTTCACCTCATCAGGGAGTTGAGTTCATTTGCAGGAGCAAAATTGTTATTTGCAAACGTGGCCACTCCAGTTGAAAAACCATTAACTTCAGAGATTGAAATATATACTGTGTTGCATAGTAAAGAGTAAACATTATTTCATTTTTAGTGAGCGGGAAAACACTGGGATAACAAGCAGATGGTAAACTCCAGCATGTCTGGCTCTCAAGATGTTGTGCTTATAGTAATTATACTTCCTTGTCAGTGATTCTGGGTATAATAGCGAGGCAGGTATTGACACAATCATCCAAATTGTTGAAATGATGTTGCTTCACCCACTAACAATGTGCATAGAGAGGGTGTAAGGAGCTGCGAATACAGAGACTTCTGATGCTGCTCTATGCAGAACATGGGCAGGATTATGACACAAAAACCCCACAAAATACAAACAGTAAAATATCTAAAAGCATAACCTAACATAACCTAACATAACCTAATAGAATGAGTCATCAAACACGTACATATACATTAAATCTCACACAGAGGTAAGATATGTATCTGATGACTAATGCTGCTTTGCAGGAATGCAGAAAAGTCTGACATTCCTCCTTTACACACATACTTTATCCTGCCATGGACTGCCGCATTAGTTAGCGGATGACTCATAAGCCTGTCTTATGTAATCGGTTGGTCGTTCATTCCCCTGTATCGAATTGTTATGTTTGATTTTAAAGTGTGAGATGCAGCTCCAAACAGAAATTTTATTTAGTGATCATGTAATTATTGTCATGGGAATTGTGAAATTAATATTATTTATTCAGAAAGGAAAAAATAGCTTCTGTAAACACAGTCAGTCCTGAAAAGTTCAAAATCAGTCATCAAGTTAACCACGATGACTTAACTGATGTCCCATTCATGTTCACCTGACTAAATGCTGATTTGCAATTGTTTAACACATGTTTATTGGCTGAACGATCCCTTTAATGGAGTGTATAGACGTAAATAAACAAAAAAGGACACAAACATATGGTTACTTATCTCTCTGACTAATACAATAGCTCACTTTTTAGCTTAGCAACCAGTTTCATTTTTGTCCAGCTGGGCTGAATGTCGTTAAGGGTCTCATAAAACATGGTAAGAATGCTTATCTGACCAAGCAGATTGCTTGGCTGGCACTACCCATTGTATAAACCTTGTTAGTGTTATGTTTTCCTCTCTCTGTTTTTACCTTTTCAGAGTTATTCCCCCTTGATGCTGGTCTGCATTTGCGGGGGGGCCAAGGACGATTCATTCCCTCTGGGGAAAGAAAGGCAAACAATTCACCAGTGATAGAGAGACTTTTTCCAGAAAAAAACCCAGTGTTAGTAGGACATTGTCTGGGTTTATAGAGAACATAGGTCAGGGATAGAAAGTGCCCAGCCTCTGCCTGTAGCGGCTGGCTGCTGATAAATGACCTCAGCCAACAGCCTCCAGTCTTGTGCAGTGTCCAGCTGAAACCCAAGAGTTCTGCTCCAATCCTCTCCATGCAGCGCACATATTGTATACAAGCCTGATTGGATTGCTATTGCTCACCCATTGTGAGTGTAACTGTCATCATATGCAAATGGTCCAAATGTCTTAGTACGATCTGTCTGTTTTGCACTCTCATGACAGTTGACACTGCATGTAAGATGCGCTTCTTTCCCATTTTTTTCTATCAAAGGAGTAGTACACCCCAAAATGACATTTTCCATATCTACTTTTCATCAGGCTCACCAGTCTGAGCAGTGAATGTGTTTGTATCTTAATATAATATGGCTCCAAAACGGACAAAAAATGACCATAAAATTACTCTGACAGCTACTACAGTAATAAACAAAGTGCTGTAAAGCCAAACAACTGATTTTGGGTGTTTAAAGTTCAATATTTACTTCATTGTTTCCTACATTTTCAGCACAACAATTAACACATTAAATATTAAAGATATAATCTCGAACATTTTCAGATTTTTAAAATAAACGTCTGTTAAGTCACTATCTATCACTGAATGACCCACTGATGGCCCACTGATGAAAGCCCTTGGATTTGCAGTATTACAGTTTGGATGTCAGCAGCAACTTTCCCAGAAAAATCAGAAGCGGCGCACAGTTAGGCTTTTAACAAGGCTTTTAACACAGCAGACTTGCTCTTCAGCTCACCTGTGTGTGAAGCGGCGTACTGTTGTTTCTGGTTTCTGCTAGCGTTGTGAGTAAACGGTTGAACAAACAAAGAAAAGGTTGATGACTACAGACGAGGAAACTGAAACTGAAGTGAGATCCAAAAACATACCTGCAATTACCGATTATTGCCATAGGTGCTGCGAAAGACAACAAAATGAAAATCTTCGAGATTACAATTTTAAAGCAGCATTAAATTGACACTTTTATATTAACAATGGATAAAATGACTACTTGTAATGTGAAAGGAGTCGCTCATCATGATGAACCCACAGAAAACTATCACTAACTCTGTGGTTCCCTTCGGCTCCGCAAAGCGTTGTGGCCTCTTTCAGTTTATTGTTTTAGTTTTTCAACCCACAGCTTTAATGTTTCGGTTCAGTCTCACAGCTCTCATCATCCTCATTTCCATTTGCAGTTGTTTTAGGTGAAAAAGCTGTCCCACCACCAGCACCAAATCGCAAACAGACAGAGGTAGCTGGTTAAGAAAGTGAAAGATAGCAGCTAAAGACGCGTATGTTTTCCTCAGGAGTTGGTGACGACCAAGACAAAGCTAAAAGAAGAGTGAATATTGGGCTTACATTCATTAGATGACCATAAACCAGTCCAAAGGATGCTTATGTTGCTCTGTGTCTGCGAGGTCTAGGCAATTCAAGGTTGTATTTACAGCTTATTCCGCTGCCCCCAAATTCCCAAAGTAATAAATTAATTAATTAATTAATGCTGATTTAAATGTCCCTCCTAATATTTCTTCTTCCTCTTAATTCCACCAATGCAGCATCAAACAGCTGTGACCCACTTGGTAGCCACAAAAATAAATGCCAAAGGACCAACTTTGGCTCAGGATTTTATTATATCTGACTAATAAGTACTGTATGTCATATTTATGGCTTTTAAAATTTGGAAGTACACATTTATAAAGGGGGCATGAAGACAGCAGCAGCACTTTTCCTTGTGCAGCAGGGCCACAACAGCATTATGATTGGGGAAAAACTAGGAGATAATGAGGTAAATATTGGAGTTTGAATACTTCGATTGTGCTGCACAAGATGTTTGCAGTAATTTTATGGTCATTGTTTGCTCACATTAGATCTCAAATGACCTCGTTATGGGTCACCACTGTTTTGGGGGAGAAGCTGAACCAGCTAGCTCATTATGTTATAATGACATGCAAACTTCGTCTGTGTAGAGAAGATTTTTATTTTTGGGTTGAAATTAACCTTCTCTTCTCTTCTGTTCTCTTCTCTTCTCACACTAATTCCGTACTGTAGTCACCGCAGATAAATGAAATAATAATTTCAAAATTCCTGAGACTATTACCTTAACAAATTGTGGGTATTGCTCAGCCATTTGCTGCAGGCTATATTTGAGATAACACAGTGGCTGAGGTTGGAAATGTATCAGAATCTTAATAGAATGGAGACATGGACTTATTGAGTTTTTTCTTATGGTACTACATTCTCAAGCAGTGAATATTGCAAAAATATTATCACATCTCATGTGTCCTGCTCCAACTTGTCAAATGTTCATCATTTATAGATTTGTATATTTGGCTATTTTCACATTGCGTGCATGTGTTTAGAAAGAGAAATTCCTCCTCGAGTGTCATTTAGGAATTGATTTTGATTGTGCTTCTCATATGGAACGACATAATATCATAATTTTATCAGAGACCATATGTCCCTGCAATACTGAAATTACACAGCAGTGAGATTTTAAACAGCAGACAACAGACTGCAGTGAGATTTAATGCAATGACTGCAGATGGACAAATGGCTAGAGCTAATGCAGCAGTGAGACGGACTGAACTGGTTAAATATAGTATATTCAGCGTGTGTGTGGCAGTTTGTGTGACAGACTGTGTGTGTGTGTGTTTGGCTGTGAGGCATGGCCAGATGCTGTTTTGGGACATGCTCTCAGGAGAATAAAAGGCTTGGCTCTCTAAGACCTCATCAGCTGCCATCAACACTGGGACAGTGGAGAGAAACCCAAATTACATGTGATCACAAACACTTACCGAATAAATGGAATGTTGTGATCTGAGGGTGTTGGTGGAAAATGACTGACACGGGGGGAGACTGCAGGGACCTGAGCTGTCAAAACTCAGGCCAGGGAGACGTAAAAAAGAAAGAAAATCAAAAGAAGTGTGAGAAGATGTTGGAAAAATGTTTTAGGTATTTGCTGGGCCACACACACTGTGATGTAGTGGGATTTAAATGCACCTAACGGCATTTTGTGCAATCTAATTTTAAGGTTAATTTAAAGTATTCATCATTGCAAATGGTGTCATGTTGACATATATTATAAGTGCAAAGGGTATTTTAAGAGGAAAAGCAAATGCTTTTCTAAAAGTAGAATTGATTTTTTTTCTTACTGGTGGTTGTTTACCTTGTGATATTCACTGGATGAAGGTCATATTTTCCACATCTTTTTATTTTATGCTGCATCATTACCCACAGAGCACCTGTGGCCGTATCTTTACACTGGGTGATTAGTTGTGTTTAAAAATGCATAAAAAATTTGCACTTTGAACATTGTGTTTTTAACCACTCTCACCTTCCCTGCATTAGGCTTTATTTACGAAGATTCAGTGGGGCTTGCAGATGGGGTAATAAGAAATGCTATTTCTGAAGACTAAAGTGCTATTTTTTATTACTATTTTGAATATTTTTTTTTTGTTTAGATTTTCATGGGAATGTCTGAAAAACTGGACTAGAAAATCTTGCTGGTTTAATCCACAGTAATAATCCAAAAGAGCAATTCAGGCAAACATCAAGACTCAGGATTTATTTTTCCCATGGAGGCAAAATGTTTTGGCCATAGTGCTGCCAAATACACTGATAAACAATACAAAATATAACATCACCAAGAGCCCATAAAGTAACATTTTCTGTGTTTTTTGACTGTGAGTGGATGTGGCTCAGCAGTGCGACCAGCAGATGTTTTGACACCCTTCCAGCTCCTTCCCGTGTCTTAATATTCTCACAAGGGTCTTCTCCTGGTTTTATTTTTAACTGACATGAATAAATTAATTACTTGAGAAGGAGCAACAAATGAAGCTCCTCTGTGAAAATAATGGCATCACACACCATACTGCTTTGCCCCAGTGCAGCACTTTCAAGATCACACAAGCAAACACACACACATACACACATTCAAATATACACACAAAAGCATGCACCTGCCCATAAATCTCTCCCCCACAGGGACCCACTGTAGCTAATTGCGGTCATGTAACTTGTGTGCTTGTATGTTGTTTAGCCTGAAAATGATCAGTGCATAGTATGCAACAATGTCAACGACACTGCTTCCAGATTAATATCCAAAGGCATCAACGACTTTAAAACTCATGAGCTATAGGGTCCGATACAGTTGAATACGTCACCTTGGTTAACAGACTCCAAAGTATTGGCTTATATAGGGAAACTGTAAACTGGTTTGCCAACTCAAGCTAAAACTCAATGCATCCAGTTTGTCTTCCTCTTCCCTTCTCCCTGTTTTAAAGGGCGTGCCTCAGGGTTCTATACTAGGACCATTATTATTTTCCATTTATGTAAATAATCTTTGTGATAACTTATCATCAGAATCAGAATCAAATTTATTGCCAAGTAGGTTTGCACATACAAGGAATTTGACTTGATATATTGATCAAACGCATTGTATCATTTTATATGGATGATATGCTCTTTACAAATCCTTGAATTCCTGCAATCTGCCTTTGATGTTGTTCAGTTCCTTTTAACCAAAATTAAGTTGGTGTTAAATGCTGAGAGTTACCAGCTATCCTTCCTAGGCTTTCAACTGCCCAAAGAGTTGAAATTCAAATGGTCTCAAATCAAAGTATTTAGATATTATAATTAATCAGAACTTGTCTTTAATAACACATTTAACACCTTGTTCAAGTTCAAATTAAGATTCTTCCTTAAGAATAAATCTAGTTTCTCCTTCAAGGTGATGACACCTGGTATCAGCAACTTTTTTTCCTTTGTTGGATGATCTGCTCTTCATGAATACACCTGCCCAATGCCTGAAGGTATTGGATGCTATATACCACTGTGCTTTATGTTTTATTCATGGGCGTTTTTGTCTTCTACACCCCTGTGCCGTGTAAGCTACTGCTGTGTGGCTTTTACTGTATGTGTGTAGATGTTCCTATTTGTTGACTTTTGTATATATAAATCTCTCCTTGGGCTGTTTTCTCCTTACCTGTGTACATACATGTCTAGAAATCAAAACCAATATGGCTTGTGTTACAGTACTACAGTATTTATAAGTTCCATCGTCTGTAGTCATCGACCTTTTCTTTGTTTGTTCGGCCATAGTTACCGTTTACTCACAACACTGGCAGAGAAACAAACAAACAAAAAACAGTCTGCCGCTTCACACACAGTTGAGTTGAAAAGCGAGTCTGGTGCGTTGATAACCTTTGTGATTCTTCCGGGAAAGTCCCTCCCGACACCCGGGTCATAATACTGCAAATGGAAGGGCTTTCATCTGTGGGCCATAGGTTCAATCACCATTGTGTTGCCTCATTCGCCGATACATAGTGACTTAACAGACATTTATTTAAATGAAAATCTTAAAGATCTCATGAAGTTTGAATATGACAAAGTATAAATTGGGAGGCTTAGACTACTGTTGTAGAGCATACAGAGAGAAGGCATTGCCTCTCACAGTTATTTCTTAAGCTTGGACGCAGGATGAGATATGCTTCCGTCAGCTCCAACTTTACCATCTTTTAGACTGCATAAATACTTTTAAAGCAGATTTGATTGAATCCGTATTCCATTATCAAGGAGTGCATTATGAATTCATCCTCTACCACTCACAGGCACTCAGTCACCCTTGACATAAAAATCTTCGAAGACACAGTCCATTCGCTGAAGGATTGTTCAGTAAATTAACCAAATCCCCAACTGCAGAAGTGTCAGGTAATGATTTCCCTAATTACACTTTAATTCAATTTTGTACTATATTGACACCCTTCAGTGCATCTCTGACTCTCAGCCTGTCTCCTGGCATTACTCTCTCCTCCCTAAAGAGGCAGGAAACAGCTCAGCACTGATGTCTTCCCTTCATGGTCGGTTTGTAGCTGCTGCAGTCTGAAGCAGACTCTCTGAGCTTCTGTTTTGAATCAGGACTCCCTTGAAGGAATAGTAAAAAGTATTTTGTTGTTTGATTGTAAATGCGTGAACATCAGCCATGTCCCAGCTTGATTTGTTTCTCCAGTGCTCCCCCATAACACTGTAAAAATGTTTATTACCAAGACTTATGCCTTTGGGTCATGCCAGTGGCTTGTATGCTTTTTTACAACTTGTAAATGCTGAATTTAAACAAAAAGAAACATCACACTTGTTGCCACCTGTCCCAAACTGACTCATTTCATACCGAGCGTCTATTGACATTGAAATCTGCATTATGAAGCTGTGCCATAGCTTTCCTTCAATGGCTTTTTATAGTGGTATGTATTTACATTTTCTCAACAATAACGCAGCTGAAAATTTGAACCCTTGTGAATCTCATCTCATCTCTTTGATAACATAAATTATGTGTTAAAACATAGCAAAAACAAAGGAAAAAAATAGCTAAATACTGTATGACATTGAGCAAATGTGTTTGAAGGTTTTTCTCATGTAATAGTGGTAGTAAAATCTGACAAATTGTCTATAGTGTCTGACTATGACTCAGTCTTGGCATGTAGATGTCTTCAGGCCTGGACTCTTGTCAGCATGTGAAATCTGGGGCAGATTTGACCATGTACAGCCGAGTTACAACAGCTTCTTGTTTCATGGCAAAACATCGACATTCGCCGCGCCGCCAGGGCAACACCAGTCAATGAAAACTCACAATCTTCACAATAAAGCATCATCAAGGTCCAGGCTTTTCTGGCCAAATTTAAGGCGGATATGGTCCACCTGCTAGGAGGAGTACATCAAAGTACAAAAAATGTCATTTCCTGTTGCAGGTAGGTGGCGCTATGACAATATTGGCAAGTACATGTCTTCAGGCTGGGAGTCTTATCAGACATGTGAAGTTTGGGGCAGATTGGACAGTGTATATTCGAGTTACAACAAATTGATGTTTCATGGCAAAACGATACAAAATGGCCGCCTCGCCATGGCCATTTTGCATCGCTGAACAAAAACTCATGATTAGCACAACCTTTCGTTAAATGAACGGAGTTCGTTAAAGTATGGAACGTGTAAATGGCGAAAAATGACCGACTTTCTGTTGGGTGCAGAGCATGACACCCATTAGGCTTTTTTGTTCGTCTGGATATGATACATGTGCCTACCAAATTTCAGCCGTATAGGTGAAACATACCGGTTGTGGTCCTCTGTACGGGGCGCTCTCGAGCACCCCTTGCCGCGCCCTAAGCCAAGACGCATATCAGATTGCCATTTTCGCCAGTTCTGATGTGTGTGCCAAGTTTCGTGAGTTTTCAAGCAATGTCTAACCCCTCAGAAATGCGATTTAACTGTGAAAGAATAGTAATAATTCCTTCAGTTACAATAGGGTCCTCGCACCTGTTTGGTGCTCTGGCCCTAAAAAACGTAGCGTTAGTCAAACTATAATAACAGTGCTACTTATGTCATCTATCAACATGATGCCTGTCAATCACGTATGGAGTGTGAGCACATGAGCGAGCGCGAGCAACAGGATGCTGACTGCAGTTGACGTAACGGCCACTGGTGTCATTAATAACAAGCATATCCTGATATGTATTGATCACATCCGTCCTCTGCACAGTGACATTTAGCAGTATGCAGTTTTCCATAACCTTCACTTTATGTTGACACAACAAAAGTAGTCCCACTAATTTAAAACCTTTTATTTGTGTCGTATTTTGTATGAATTTTATTGGTCTCTTACAGAAGAACTCCACATTTGGTTGCATATAATTTAAGATTTCTCACAATTTAACCTTAGAATTTACATTTTCTTCAGTCTCATAAAACCTAGGTATATTTATTTCACCTGTGTCCCTCCCTTCCTGTCTGCAAACGTGTCGGCCAGCTTGCCCTCTGCAGTAGTTTTTATTTTAACAAATCTCAGAAAAAGAGCACCATGTCTGGCACTGCAGGCAATGTGGGCTTCCTGTAATGCTGCATCATATTATCCATAATAAACTCAAACTCAGCTGATCTCGGAGGAGCATGCAGAATACATTTACATACAGACAGGGAAAACGAGGAACACACTCTAACATATGGATGCCCACACAAACGTATGCATGGTGTTGTGTCTGCACACACATTTTCTCCATAACAGGCAATATGTTTTCCTCACCCACACTATTGTCAGGGAAATTAGCATAGCTCCCACAGTAAGTTTCCAGTGGATTTTCTTTGAGACACACACAGAGAAGAAACAAAATGCTGTGGAAAAAAAAACAGAAAAAGAAAAGAACCGTGCTGGGCAGAGAGACAGATGGAACAGGTGCAAATATTGCACACAAAGAGGCCAAACAGAGAAGCCAGTGTCAAGCACATGGAGGCGTTTGTGCGAGAGCAGAAATATTTAGAAGGCTAAAAACAGTGGTGGCACTTAGAGTCCACATCCATCACAGAGGAGACTGCTGTGTTTGTCCAAAGGAGAGGGCTGTGCGGGTGTGAGCAGACTGCAAAGTTAGCTGGCTAGGTGGCTGGCCAGGAGACGAAAATCTTGTGGATTACACACACACACACACACACACACACACACACACTCCAGTGTATGAGTCTTTCCAATATGGTGGATAAAACTGTTCGACAGTTAGGCAGCCAGAAATTCCAAAATCCACTGACAGTTGTAGACATTGTAATCAAATTGATAACACACATAACAGTACAAACAGTACAGCGATCTTGTAGTTTAATACCAGCTCAATGAAGCTGTAGCATTTAAATGTCAGTCCCAAATATTTACTTTGTCTTCTAAAAATTACATTTATCCAATACAGAGACAAAGTCCTTCACTGAGATGATACAATATCTGTCCATGCAACTAATAAAATTAATTGGTGGTTCTTGTAGCTGTCCCAGAACAGCTACTAATGGACCCTGTGGTGAGATTATTCTGCTAAAGATGTTGTGTTTTCTGTCTTGTACATTTATCTGATTGATGGACTTGGCAGGATATTGTAGCGGTTAACCTCCAAACAAACGTCATAGATTTGATTTTTTCCCATCCCTATTGGCCCCACCCACTTCTACTTGAGCACCTTTCTAGTATTTTACTTTTTTGGGGGTTTTTTTGCAAAAAACTCTCACCACTCCTTCAACGGCTTTCATAAGTCTTTACTAAATTTAGCACATAAAACATTTGAATCAGTCCCACAATATTCTTTATTAGTTTCATAATAAGATGTCTTACCATTTGCAAATTCTGTTTTTTAAATTTTCCATGCAACAAAATTGACATACCTCTTGAACACACTGTGCAATTGCAACAAAATTACCATACAATGATGCATGCCATTTCATCTTCAGATGGTGTTTAAATAGTCACGAATCTCAGTAGTCATGAGTCTGACTAATATTTACACAATTCACCCTTGTGTAAAGTCCTAATGTGGGATTTTCTTTAAAATCCACTCAGGAAAACTAAACATTTTCTATTATCTTCTATTTAATTTAGAGGACTGGAGGACACACAGTATGTAGTCAACTGAGTGCTTTTTTATTTCTATTACATTTGTATACTTAATTGTATTGTATACTGTGCAGTTTGTGGATATCAAATAAAACTGTATCATATTTGACATCGTAACGAACCATAGTCTCTAGTGTCAAAGTCACTAAAGCCTAAAATCTCTCCGATATTAGGTTGTCTTTTGGCAGAAGAATGAATTCTATTTTACATCCAGGCTCAAGCTGTTGCTTCAGTTTCCAGAAGGTCTCTGAAATGTCACTGCCTTCAGTGCTGAATGTCTGAGCTCTGACTGGTGCCATTACAAGACCATTTGTTAGGCCACAGAAACTCAGCGCCTGTAAAGGTTTCTGCTTCCCTGGATCTGTTCGAAAGTTGTCACTGCTAACATACAAAGACAAAAGGTTTCTAACCTGCAGGTTGGGACCCACATGGGAGTCCCACCCTGCAGGACTGAGAGAGTGAGCAAGATTTTGTATCTCTACTGTAGGTGTTTTTTTTTCTCCATATTTGCATCTACCTCGAATGTCCTTTTACCCAGTTGTAATGGCTGGAAGAAATTATAGAGTTCACCCACCTTTCAAGCCGAGATAACACACATTTGTAGTGCTCATCATGGTACTTAGCCCTCACTACAAAAATGACATCATTTGTCAACTGTTAAAATGCTTATAATGTCATTAGTTTACATTTTTTTTGCAAAACAGTCAATATCAACAGTCATGATAGCAAGCTTTCTTGAACTAACTCTTTCTTGGTCCTACCAACACGGTTAGTTCAGTGAAATAGTCTCTTTGGAAAGTACAGCCCGTCTGTTTTGAAGAAACAACTCTTTTAGAACTAAAGTCAAAGAAAAAAGGTTTGGTTTTCACCTCATGGTCCTATTAAAAAGGTTATGCAACTCCTATCAGAGCTTTTTGCTTTGACTCAGGACCATTGGATTAGTTGTATTTCCCCCCTTCTCACTGTTTGGATATCCCCACATTGGTGGATATTGTTTTATGTATTGTTTCTACTGGTTTGAAACATTTCTTTTAAATCCCCACATCACCTTCTATCTGCGCTTCTAATTCATTTTTAATCCAGCTTTGCCTGCATGGAGACATTTGCATCTGACTGTAATGTCATTACCTTCAAGTGTTATTCTGCAGAAAAAAGGGACTTACTGAGCTTTCTGGATCCCTTAAGGAAGGAGGGGAGACAATATCCCTCCTTGACATTCGCTGAATAATCTACTCTCCCTGAACAGGGCGTCCTTGCTAGATAACAAAATGCCACGCATGTCAAATTGGTGAGAAAATGGCTGTCCAGCAGAGCACAACAGACTAACAGCCAACACCACCACAAGGTTTCTATCACCATTCTCATCAAAATATGCCTCCCCGCGCAGTCAGAGAGCCGTGTGCCAACACTTCTGTCGCCTTCGAAGGCTCTTGGAGAGCAAGGGAAGGAGGAGAAACTGTGCAGCTCTCATAGTGATGGACGGAGTTAAAGTCTCTGCATAATGTTCAAGCCATTTTCACAGCACATGTCGCACAAAATTACAGCTGCCTGGTGTGAAGACTGGAGCATTGTGCACAACTAGATCTTTTGTAAGATGGGTGAATGTGTGTTTGTATGTGATGGGAAGGTTTAACTCTTGGTTGGGTTGTGTTTCACTTTGTACCTCATAGTTTTTTTAGTTCCTGTATTAGTGGTATTTATATTGTATACACAAAAGAAGCTCCTCAGGAAAAAAAATGTACCAGAATCAGTGATTGGTTGATGATTGGAGACTTGAGCTGAGTTCCATCTGCCACTACCAACTCTATACCAATGCCTCACCTCGGTTAAATTTATAAGGCAAAGGTAAAGCACCTTAGAGAGAGACAGAAAGAGAAAAGAGACGTTCCTGTGACAATAAATAAATAGGCTCCTGTTCTTGTCACCTTGATATGTGTTTTGCTGAGGTATTTTTACCATTAGTTTCGACATAGTGCATCGGAGGAACAACCATCGAGGGAAAGGGCTTAATGAGCTCTTTGTCTTACTCAATTTTCAATGTCCTATATAATGCCTTTTTTTCCTCCAAGTTTTTTATTTGTTGGGTTGTAAAGTGGTTCTGCTTTTTGGCTTGCTATTTCTACAAATAATCAAATAAGTTCTGCACAATCCCCCACGGAAAATGAACTGTGTTTGTTTTCTAAATAGAGCTTACTCATTATTTATTCTGTTATTTATTTGTTCTATGCTGTTATCGCGTGATACCGGTGGTGTAGTGGTAAAATAATTATGGGTAAATTATGATCATCACAGGGCAAAACAGCCACAAGTATAAGCAAAGATGAGTTCCTTTTTCCACAAAACTTTTTTCATAGATCAAAATCCCAAGACCCAATTCTCAAGTAACTTAAACAAATCTTCTTAAGTAAACAACAGTGAAGATGTCCTCCAAAGCAACCTGTATTACCTCAGAAAAACAATTGCTATGAGCGTTCTCTGATCTGACACCTCTATGGTCAAGGTCTGGCTAAGTTTAGGCAATGAAAAATACACTTGGTCAAGCTTATCAAAAGATCATTCTTATTGTTAAAAGAAAGCAACATTAACTATTGATATGAGATACGATCTCCAATGTTGAAGTCAACCATCCATCCGTCAGTTACAGTCAGCTTCAGCTAATCAAAAAGGAGCTATGTACAGTTTGTATCTTTTACTCATTAATAAATTGCTACATACCGTATGTGTAACATAAAATAGTTAATGTAGAACACATTTCCATTCATCTGCTGGTAACCATATTGGAATAATGCGTAAGGCCCCCAGGGAAAAGCAATGGGCTGTGAGGAGATTTTGAGTCAGTGGTCACCGTCAGTATTGCACATCATGTGATGCCCACTGCCCACTTTTTGGAGGGGGGGGTTAGCTTCACATACACCCCAAAATGGTTCTTGGTATTATCAGAATGCAGTAGGTCCAATAAAGTTCAAGAAACGTAAAA
>NTHP01000025.1:2106649-2117544 GCA_003416845.1 Oplegnathus fasciatus
TTTTGCTCTACCATGTATAAAGATTGTGGAAAAAATCAGATAATACTTTATTTTTAAATTTTGGGCATGCAAATACTAAAGTTTAATGATCAAACAGCTGCAGATTGACTATTGGCACAGAACATCAGCTATCTGCAGCTTCTTTCCATGTCTCCATCCCTACCCAGACAACTGGAAGTGGAAATAGCAAGTAATAAATGCCAGCAGCTACGGAGTGTGTGTTTACCTTAAACGACATTAAAGTGCCAATCTAGTTTATATAGCAATGACAGAGACACTGACAAACACTGAAACCTACAGTATTTTAATACAGGCATGCTGATTAAATAACCACCCATCGACACTTCCTACAGTCTGCTTGCTCATTTATTTTTAGAGGTCCCTGCAGTGTTGAACACACTGAAGCAATAATTCTGGCAGAGCCTGTGCTTTATCCATCAGAGCACTGAAAAGCTATAATAGATATTGCAGTTTTTCATATGTGTGGCTGAGTGTGTGTGTGCTTGAAAATTAATAATTCACAAAATTAATATGAGGCGGTGGTGTTTACTGTATATACCTATGTGAGAGGATAAATCCTGCTTATGTGTTGCTGTGATTCATGTACTTGTTGTGCTTTCCACACAAAGTTGATTTAGTCAGGAGTTATGGGTCATCGAGGAGGGCACGTACTGTACAAAGGGTTTGGAATGATGGCATCTGAAAAAAGACTGGCGCGATAGGGCTGACAAACTACTTCCCAAGCCCTGTTTGTTATTAATGAACAGCTAACAAGACAAATGCACAGTGAGGGTGAAAACCTACACCTCGATAATCAGGACTTCCCTGCGTGTCTCCTCACTCTCTAAATCTTCCCAGCATCCCTCATTCACCTGGTAGTTTATTGACGGAGGGAAATATTTATTCTGCAGGCTGTAAACCGAGGCTGGCTATGGTAATGCACCATGCCTTATTGTGAAAAACATCCTTTAGCAACACCGATCCTTCAGTAAGAATGATCTCTGAAAGGCTTCAGAAAAGAGGCAGTGGTGTTATGTAGAGGGCTACTGAGAAATACAGAATCTGTTAGGGGAAGAATCCTTCAGTGAGACGTAAATAGAGCAACAATGGGACAATGTGTGGCAGCAACTGTGTGTGACCGCCATAAAACTTCTCCTGCGTACTTATCCTTCTTTAGTTGTGCACGCAACCAATTGCTTATTGCAGAACAAAAAAACGGAATACAAATTTTCTTTCAAACATTTTCCTTCTGACGAATACCATAAGCCCTCTGATAGACGATTCTTTTCTGACACATCCTCTTGGGGTTGGAACAACAGTTCTGTAGGCTGCTGTACTAGGTGAACTAAAGTTCAAGTGTAGGCTGTTTGAATGAAAAGTCTCACTAAATACAACTGTTATACTCCTGGTAGACAAGCTGTGGACCCTAAAGCAGACATAATAGGCTAAGCAGTTCATTTGAAAGGCTCTTTAAAGGTAGATCTGAAAGGGATATTGTTGGCAACAAAGAGGCAGGTAAAAATTAAGTGAACAAGAAAAATACATTTTACCAAGACAACAGCAACACCCCATATTGTTTTGAGGGTCGACCATGATAGCCACATTGCTATGATGCGGAAAAAATGTACATGGTGCTAATCTCATGCCACGAGTAGCAACGCGAGTCAAAGCATCCAATCGTCACAAAGCAAAAAAAAATTTTTTAAAATAATAAGAAATATACAATCTGAGCAGTATTCAACACACAAGGGTGCACTACAGTGAGGTTTAGCAGTATTACTTTCTCTATAGGAAAGCAGTGGTTCATACTGGTGCAAAGTGATGCTGCCGGTGATCATGTGTAGCCAGCCTGAGGCTGTTGGAGCGTGTTTGAGTCCAAAGCTGTAGAAGGTGAAGAGGGAGAATGAACAGGGTCACAATGATCCCAAGTTCACATGGTAGTAATATTTTAGCAGCTGCACAGAAGGAGCCAGACAGTAAAGTGTGGGCAAAAAAATATTTGGAAGCATGGATAACTTCATCAAGATGAAATGTAATCATTGAACACTGTTGTCTCAGATGTTCCTGGAGCTGTCTCATCACCATTCACAATTAGCTTTAATTTTTTCCAGCTGTGAGAAGCTCCTCAATCGTGCATTGCATTGTGGGACAGTAGAGTCCATCAACACTGTACACAAAAATCAAACATATAGTAAGCATAGTGACGTATTTTAGTGTACTTTTTTTTTCATTTTCCAATGCAAATAGAGTGTAGTGCAAACGTGGAATTACTACGTAATATGCAATAGTGACACACCTATTTTTTTCAGCCCTTGGGAGCCAATGGGACACTATCAAGGGCAGAAACAAGATTATGCTTTAATAACATGACTTACTCCCACTTGACTCTGAAGCTTTACAAATGAACTGGTTTTGTTCACCTAACACATATAGCATCCAACACGTACCCGGGGCAAAAATCCAACTCCAAATTTCATTCACACCCGGCCATTATCTCGTGTCCTGGAGGGATAAAGAGCTAATTAGAAAGAGTACAGGGGTCCTTATGAAGTCCAGAAAGGTTGCAGCAGTTTGCTTTGTAATCACCCACATCCAGAGTGTACATGCTCTCAGGGATATGCCTTAATATCAAACCAATTTTGAAGTGATTTACCTGCAAGGGAAGTAAACAATTTTGCAGTGGCTTTTATCGACTGGGCAAAAATTGCTTATTGTGCAAGAAGAAATGTAACTTGAGTAAACTCCATTAAAAAGAATGTGCAGGAGGCATTTCCCCTCGTTTTCCCTCCCCCTCTATTGTTATCATTACTCCTCATTCTCTAGATCCTCTGTGCCTGATATTACCAATAATAATTCAGCCAAGAGAATCCATATTGCTGTGTAGCTATTATTAAAAAGCTGGACGACACCGTAGCATTCCACTGTAATTTCTCTTTCTGTATTTATCCGCTTCTGTCTCTGAAATCAATCATCAGTAAGCATAACAACAAGAAAGATGGCTGCCTCATCTTTCTGACCCTCCTGGTGTCTGAAACACCTGCAGATAAACCTCCAGGTCTGTCTTGTCTCTCAGCAGTGAATGGTGAAATTGCAATGGGAGAGAATGACCTTTCGATCCAGGTGACTCCATGTGTAGTGTGAGACTGGCTTGCAGCAACAAACCTCTTTCACATGATCTAACAGAAAATGTAATACTTATAGCAATACCAAGCTCAACTGCAGGGTGTTCATATATGGGGAAAATACTTCACATGGAAGGACTGTGAGTTTATTTCTTATGGCTCAGAATGAACAATGTGATGGAAAAGATGCAGGCATTTTTGTAGCTATGCCAACAAGCATGATGGATAAGGAATTCAGAATCACTTAACAACTGAGATGCCTTTTACCTCCAGACCTCTGGTGAGGTATTGAAGTTTGGGCTGATAATCAATCAAAGAGACAACAGTCGCTATTGCAATCACACTGGTATTGGTTTCCTTTTTGAAAAATGTAGAAAGCTACATGATGTGGGGCTTAAACTTTATCAAAGTATCATAAGTAGGGCAGTTTTCAGAAGTGAAACTCAGCCATTTGCACTGTTTCTGAAGGCAACCGGATTTTTTGTCCTCTTCAACGGCCATTTACAAATGAAATGTGAACATACAAGTATGATAATAATGACCACTGGGTGAACATTTTCTAAATGTTTTCCTGGGTTTCGGGGGTCTTCAAGTAACCAGTACTGATATTTAAAACTTAAAAGTACTCTGAAGTTTTTAACTGGTTATGAAACAGTCTCAATTTAATACTGATGCCTCTATATGACCTACATAAGCAAACGAGACCAACAGCGAGAAGTTTGGCTATTTCTATTAGTTTCTAATATTTATTCTTAATGCCTGCCACCGGGTCGGATTTTTCTGCGAAGTCAGACGAAATGGCGCTGGGGTTTGCTCTGGCTGAATTCAAGTTGCTTCAGCCACTAACTGAAGGTCCATCTCCAGAACTGCCGCCCGCTCTCCTCCCGCCAACGTAGTGTCCATGCGGCGGGGAGTGCAGCGGAGGGAACATGTAACCTAACGTTAGGTGAAACACTACCGCCTTTGTCCACACGGACCGCCAAATCAACCCAAAATGAAAAGTTCCATTGAGCTGCTTTAACTTATAAGTTTAAATTCCTGAAATATTTGTACATGGCAACTACGGTATGGTTAAGGTTAGGAGTGATCACGGTTATGGTTAATGAAACGGCATAAGTTAATTTCACGTGTGTAACAGGATACAAACTCCAGTATTCTGCATGAAAATCAGACCGTTACTTTCTGCCTGGCTACATAAAAGACGCACTACTTCCTGCATCGGCACTAAATGTTGGCTGTAAATCTGGAGGTGCGAAATCATCAAATATGGACATAATTGGCATGAACCCAATCATCAATGCATTTATTGGTCCCTACACGATTTCAAAATTGTCTGCAATTATCGTGACCCCAAATGACTGAATTTGCAGTAATGATTTTAAGCAGTTTGCCCAAAATTTGCTATCACCTTTGCAATTTTTTACATCTTTTTTTTTTCTCTCTTAGGATCTTAGGAATGCCGTGTTCTTGAGCATTTTTTTCTGTAGTTGCTAGTTGGTGCTTTTAGTTATCCAGAAAGTCGACCACATTTTTGTAACTTTGTTTTACCCCCTGAGGTGAATCTATAAAATAACCTTTGTGCTTACTACCATGCTGTGCACTGCAGCCAACATTCTCCATTAATCAAAAGGTTAGTTTTAGGTATTGGATTAGAGGTAATTCAGTTTTGGTAAAAATGGTCAACTAGAGTGTCTGCCTGGCTAGAAGCTGCCTGACAAATGTTAACAGTTCTTGCCGCCATATTTAAGATAGTTTGACTTTGGCTCGTGTACAGTTTCTCTGAGTTGGATTATTTCTTATTTGGAAAACTGTCATGATTGGTAAAATTGGCTAGAATTCTTCCCATTTGACAATGTTTTGCCGAAAAAACATTTTAAAACTTGAAAAAGAAACTGTCACAAATCCTGTGAGAAATGATTGAATTTGCATCGACTCTTTGACACCAAGATCCTGAATATAGAGAGACTGATTTATATTTATCGTTCCATCTTTGGAATTGTACTGATTCAATCCATTATAATTAATTACTATACGATTTATAGACAGAGAATAAATGTCTGGTCGCCTGCAGCCACATTTGTATGTATTACCTGTTGTTCACTTTGTCCTAACCTGAACTCCCTGTTATCACTCACAGGAGGGTATCCACACAGTAAAAAACATGTTTTATTTCCTCAGTTACATTGATTGTTTGTCCCCAAAGCTTGAGCAAAGAGGCCACAGCAATTGATTTGGAAATGATGTGAATTCAAACTTTGGCCATTAGTGACCTGCAAGCCAATCATAGATAGTCACACAGCTGAACAATGTGGACAACACAACCCAAAATTGCTCAGTTGAGAAGGGGTGTGCGCCTTAGTGCCTCCTCTTTTACTGAATTCAAGCTGCATTATCACAAACCTTTCTCCGATGGGGCCAGACAATAGCTCATCACACATAAATAGTATTTGCACACAGGCAAAATAAAGAAGTCATTCTATACGTTCAACAATATGCAAATAATATTCCCCTTTAAATTCAGTTTGTTTTATGACTCACCGGGACATACATATATATAACTGCCAGTTTCCAGCTCGTTGTGCGTTTTTTACTACATCCACAGGCACAGTTATGGCTATCACACCTAATCATGATTCACTGTGTCCTTGCAATTCACCATGAAAGGCAGGTGATGACATTCCAGTCCTCTGGAACTACTGAATGTGTATGAATCCAGTGACCCATACAGGGGTCAGAGCCATAATGTTCACACTGTTGAGGACCTGGTAGGATTCCTCCTGAATTAGCTAATAACTACACAGATAAAGCTCTATATGAAGAGCTAATGTGCAGGACTTGTCAGCCCGGTTACACTATCTCTGTACTGCATAATGATGTGTGAGCATCTCGGGCTCTCTGCCGGCTCTTTATACTGCAGAATGGAGACTCGCCCAACGCGCAGGAAAGTAATAAATTACTCTGGCAAGATTTGAGTTCTGCATAAGTCAGGAGGAGCCACCACGGGGGAAACAGATTGTAGATTGTTTTGTGTGCAGAGAGGGAATGGGGAGGGGAGTTGGTTGTGGCGTTTAGATTAATGCATCTGCCTGCTTTACAAAATGCCTTTGACTCTGCAAGTGCAATGTAAGCTATAACGTAAATGTGAGATACATTATATTCAATACTGTATATATGACTTTGGGATTAAGCAGTGATTTGCCTATTTTGTCAGTGGGTGGAAATATTACTTACCGTATGATATTCAGGGAGTACAGAGGCGAGCTCTTTGACACTCATTCAGATGTTGTATACACGCAGGCAGCTGTTTATGATCAATGTCATTACCCTGCCCAGTGGTGGAAGGAAGTGCCTTGTGGCATTCACCAGCAGCAATGAAACAGAGAGAACTGCCATTTGCATTTTCACTAAACAAGAAAGGAAATGTATTCTTAAAAATCATGTTACATAAATACTACGTAATACATAGAAAATAGATATAATTATCAAGTTATATAATACAAAATGTAAAGGTAAAATGGTTAATTGTGAAATTAATTAAAACCCACATCACACCTGCTCACACCTGAACAGTGAGGGAACTAAATATCAATACTAAACCCTGAATATTAATTATCAATCAATATCAATGAATCAATGAGGACCTCTCTGCTCTAACTTACTGAAATTCAACAAATGTATCTGACATCTAACAAAGTATGTTTATATTGCTTTTTTGTCAGAGAGAAAATCAAATCAAACAGACACATTTATAGATGTAAATGCTAATCTGCAGAAACTCAGCTGCAGAAAGCTTTATAGCAACACTGGAAATTTACCAAGCTGCATCACTGCCCTCAACTGTTTATTCTCTCTGAGATATTAAAGCTGGTAGAAATAATACAACATTTCTACACCTGCTATTGTATCACAGTGTATCGTCTTGCATTACATTTTTACATACAGCTTTTATTTCTGTTCTACCTGAAAGTCTGTAACTTGCCCTGAAGTGAACCCAAATCCAAGCAATGCCCCTGGTAAGACATTCAAAAATGTTAACTGCTTCAGTATGGTTGACCTTCTCATAATATCGCTATTCAGGATCTCAGTTTGAGATAAGACTCTATGGTTTCTGAGGAGCAAAGGGATTGTGCATGCAGATCTGAACCCTGAGAATACGATGATTGTGGACCATTTACAGCAGCCATTGAGGGTAAAAGTAATTGACTTTGGCTTAGACTGTGAAGTCTCTGAAGCACAGAGGGCTTCACACATTCAGACCAGGTGGTGCAGGTAAGTATCTGGCAGCATGGCAGAGCTCTGTTAGCAACGTCAATACATATCTTCAGTAGAATATCTTTAAATACCTGTATGTCCGGGACTGATAAGAGGATCCAGTGATAAAGGATATCAAATGAAAGGCATACAACCCTACTTGCACTTGCTGGTCTAAAAATAAATGTTTCAGTCAGACCTACAAATGTTTGACGAACTTTACCTGACCAAAAAGTTCCTTATTTGTGTATATTATTTTACACACAATGATATTTTGCAAATGGATTAATAACACAAACTTTAAAATCACTTTTTATGCATAGAAAATATGACAGCAGCTGGCTGAGATCGCCTCTCTTTCATTGACACAAATGTTTTGTGGGACTAAACAGAATCTACTAATTGAGAACAATTCATTCTTGACCTTGGAAGCAGCCATTGACAAAACAGACTCAACCCAAGGTTCCCTTACCCGCTTGTTTCAGAGCTTTCCACTGTTTATTTAAAGATCATTTCATGAGCATTTTGCCTTTGATAGATAGTTCACAGTGGAGAGAGAGAGACAAAGAGGTGGTTGGCATGCAACAAAGTCCCTGGCCAGATTCAAAACTGCAGATGTTGAGGTCTACTTAGCCCCTTGTCCACAGTGATGCCCAGCTTTAGACATAACTAAACATTCTTTATCAGCAGATGGAGTTTGGTCAATTGTTAGGTTCTCAGAATAATAAAAAGTTTGAATATCTACAGGTCCATCTGCTGATGAAGATTGTGTGATACAAGGAGACTGTCATCCCAAGAAAAAGCGTCAGAATCTGTTGTTTCAGCAAAAGCCCCAAAAGGACGCATGATCGTTCCTTAACCTTAATCAAGCGGTTATTATTATAACAATGACCAAGGTATTTTGTCTTTTAATTTGAAGGACTTTTTGAGAGTTTAGTCAACTACTGTTTCCAAGGTCAAGAATGAAGTGTCAAGCTCAACCTTTAAGCCAACGTGGATAGGGAGTCCTAGGGATGTTTGGAATAACGGAAGGTTTAAAAATCTGCAGTTTCCTGGCAAGTGAGCAAACTGCATCTGCTGATGAAGGTCACGTGATACAGTCAAAAGCTGGTGAACAAGCAAACTTCAGTCACTACAGCTGCTACTATATCTCTTAAAGCACTTTGTTGAACTTATTTTCATTCACTACAATTGAATAAACAGTGACAGTTCAGGGGCAACAATTCTCTTTCACTTTTCATGATGGAGTATGCTTAGATAGTGCTAAAAGTAAAGTATGATGTACCAATAAGTTGTCAGAACATTTTCTTCTCGCAGTATACAGGCTACAGTAGGGAATACGAATTATAAATTCTAGTTAAGTAGCCTACAGGCATGATTGATACATCGTTTGGCATCCAATATTACTTATCATCAAAGCAGCGACCTGAGTCCACCTCAGGTCTATGTTTGCAGTACAGAAGCTCTCAAATGAAATGTGGGCCTAATTACATTTTATCTGATGCCCCGCAGCAGGCCCTGCCCTCTGAGAAATTAATATCTAGTGTCCACTGCACCCAGTCTCAATTACATTTCTTTTCAAATGCATCAGCTGCCATCCTTCTTGTTAATGTGCAATACGGGAATGAAAGTGTATACAGTTCTGAGTTATTCGTCATGCCCCAAAGACCGAGCGAGGTGCTCGGCTGCATGTGTATGCATTTCAAAAAGCAGTAATGACTGAAAAACAAGCTTCCTCACTTACATTTATCAGCTGCCTAATGTTTTACTTTTACTTAATGCTTTCCTAAACCTTCAGTGTGGATGTGTTGTTTATAAGAATGGTATTCAGAGAACAAGCTGATAAAGCGTTTGAAGTCACAGGATATTTACTTGCCGTTTCCTGTTGTGAGGGGTTGAATTGAAGATTGTCACTGCAGCCAGATTTCTGAAATGAACGGTGCCGTGCTGAGTGTTGTTGGCCCCCTGCTGTGGTCGTGTTACATACGTGCCTCACTGCCTCCACCTATTCAAGTCAAGCTGAGAATCGCTCATCTGCTGAGGATGTCTGTGGTGTTCTCGCAACATACAGTAACTACACACAACAACTGCTGCTAGTGGGGGGACTTGTTGACTTGATGATGAGTCACAGACCTGTCAGTGATGATCTTGGGTCGCTTCTATGGAGATGAGTGCGTGAATAATGAGCATTACATCTCCATGGTCACCTGAAACAATGTTTGTGCGATTATTAAGACTAGCTGCTTCTGTGTGTGGGGCAGAGAAAAGCAATAGCACTAATACACAGCAAAGACAATTAGAAATGTATGATATGCATGTGTATGAGCTTTCCATCTTTATAACTCTGTATGTGTGTGTGTGCCTATAATATAATGCAATGAATAGGAAGTAGTGGTGTACTCTGAAACTCATGTTTAAAAAGCATCAGGAGGGAAAAAAACTGAACTCTCAAATTACTGAGCATACATTTGGCAAATTATAATGTTTCATAAAGGACCAGATACAGTAGCACACACTGTGGGAGAAGTTTAATTTTACTCCATGTGGTCATCACTGCATTAGTTTAGATATGCTGATAAGCGCACAGATACATATTGTTTGACAGTGACAGTTGTGAAGTGCACAAATGTCTGGAAAAGCTCCTTAAACTACATCATCATGTATACTTTACATTTTTGCCAATTACTTTCAAATGCATACTATAGAATTTACAGTTTCGGGGTGTGGGTGGAGTGGGTAATGCTGTTTAAAGAATTGACTGATTCAAAAAGTGTGCACTGTATTTAGGGCATCTCATCTTGATGCCCTAAATACAACTTAAAAATCTAAATTATACCAGCAAAGTGAATAGCTGTAATGTAATATACAGCATGGTTTGATCTTTTAGAGACTAAGCTGGCAAATCCATCAGATACACTGTAAGTTGCTGATGCAAATAACATTCTTTGATGTGAAGAAAATATATATTTTTTAAGGATTAATGAGGTTACACCCACATACTGCTGGTCAGTGGGACTGTCTAACAACTTTTACGTTATGAAACCACATCACTGTTCTGCCAGCCTCCACAGCAAGAACACCCTCATGTATGACACTGCTGTCCTCCCTGTGGTCGTGAGAACTTGCCAGGAAAAGAAACAAAATTAAACAACATACCAGGTTGGATGCTGCACGGTGTACTGTACCTTCACGTAGTTAAAGAGAACGTATTTATAATTCTTACATTTCAGTCCAAATTAGGTACTGATTGGTATAGAATTTGGAAGGCTGATATTATTCTTGTTTCTAAAAATGCAGATGATTGTGCTGATATTCAGAATTTGTAATATGATGACTAAGACAACTGCAGAATTCAGCTGAAACCTAGAAGTTATTTTGGGGTTGGCAACACCCTAGCACAAGTGGACAACAATGACAACAATAATTAACCTTGTGAATCCTGCTGCTATTGCTCAGTTCCAACCTCCCTTTATTTACAGGCTTATGGCACTGTCATTACGTGTGCAATCCTGGGGGAAAAAA